>JADLZL010004533.1:0-143547 GCA_015844335.1 Chrysopogon serrulatus | reverse complement strand
GGACGGCCGCGTCCGGCCTGACGGCGTTCGGGCTCCGCCTGGCGAAGCACCTCGCTGACGCTGCTGAGGGCGCCGACGGCGGCCGCCAAAACGTGTTCTTCTCGCCGCTGTCCATCTATGCCGCGCTAGCCCTGCTGTCGGCCGGGGCACGTGGTACCACCCTGGACGAGGTGCTGGCCGCGCTCGGCGCGGCGTCGCGCGACGAGATCGCCGAGTTCGTCGGTGGCGTGGTGGAGCGCGCCCTCGCCGACCGCTCCGAGTCCGGCGCGCCGCTTGTCGCGTTCGCGTGCGCGCTCTGGCACGAGAAGACGATGGCTCTGAAGCCGGCTTACAGGGCAGCCGCCGTGGAATCCTACAAGTCCGAGACGCACGCCGCTGATTTCAAGAACAAGGTCAGTTCCTTGAATTTACCTATATCTATACAAATAAAAAAAAAAAAAAAGAGAGAATTAAGATTGCTTCAACTATAGTGCGTCCGTGCTATATATGCTAATCGATCTGTGAATGAATGAATGATACAATGCATGCAGGCAGAAGAGGCAAGAGAGGAAATCAACGGATGGGTTTCAAAAGCCACGAAGGATCTCATTCCTCTATCCTTCCTAAAGGTTCCGTAGACTCTGATACTGCTCTAGTGCTCGCCAACGCCATCTACTTCAAGGGCAGCTGGTCCATGCCCTTCGCCGAGAACAACACCGTGACCAGACGCTTCCAGCGGCTCGACGGCAGCCTCGTGCGCTCGCAGTTCATGAGCAGCCGGTGGGATCAGGCCGTGGCGGAGCACGACGGGTTCAAGGTGCTCAAGCTGGACTACCGGACACACCGGCAACACAGACACTACCTCCGTCGTTACACTTACACTGAGCGACAAGACGGTCAGAGCTCCGACGAGCACCGCCCTCGGTTCTCGATGTGTGTCTTCCTCCCGGACGCCCACGACGGCCTGCCGAGCCTCATGGACATGATGGCCTCCAGCCCGAGCTTCCTTTGGGACCACATGCCGAGGCGAGACGTCAAGGTTGGGGAGTTCCTGTTGCCCAAGTTCAAGCTCTCCTTCTCCAGCAGAATCAATGGCGTTCTCGAGGCCATGGGGATCAAAGCCGCCTTCAAGAAAGGCACTGCCGACCTATCTGACATGCTGGAGCATGAGAATAATTGTTTGGAGCATGTTTTCCACAAGGCGGTCATCGAGGTGAACGAGAAAGGGACAGAAGCAGCGGCCTCTGCTGCTTACGTGACCGTAGAATACTCTGGTTCGAACACGCGCACGCCTGTGAATTTTGTCGCCGACCATCCGTTCGCGTTCTTTGTGGTGGAGGAGGTGTCCGGTGTCGTCGTCTTCATGGGACATGTTCTCGACCCGACGAAATCAGAGCATGAAGAATAAATTCTCAGCGTGATTTTGTCCTACCTACTAAGTGTTAATCTTAAGTTCAATGCTGTTTTAATAAGCTACTAAGCATGCGGCCTCTGGTTCCTGACGGTGAGAAAACCTGCAGGTCCGAAACAAAAACAGGTCTTTTAAGCTAATTGCTCGGAACAGAACAGGTCTAAATTAAGCTAGTTGCTTTTGTTGTTTGTGCCCTCTTTAATCTTGATTCTTGTGTTGACTATGATCTCGGTAGTTACAACTAATAAAACATAATTTATGAAGATTCAAATAGAGCATGTCACAAATATTGAGCCTTTTTTTTGAACTGCTGATATTTCATTACTCATCAGCACCAGCTAAATCGCTGGCCACCAAAACCCCAACATCTGGGGGGGGGGGGGGGGACAGTTTCCCAAGTGATTATAGTCTCACTGTGATTTACACCCATGCGGACAAGCTACAACTGAACTGTAAACAAACTCTGCCCTCGATCAACAGCAGTTTCAGTTCCGTGATAATCCGTGATAATCCCTCCCATCGCAGGTTCCTTGATATTTTTCTGAACAGTACGATTTTTGTTGAATTTCTTGATATTTTTTAATGATCTTTGATTTTTTGAATTTCGGGTTGATTCATATTTTCACTTTCCATTCCATAGATGAATTGGCAATAGAGTGTAAAACCGACGGTGAATCAGTTTAACCGACAGTTTCATTACAAACTGGCAGTCAAAATTAGTTTCAGCACGATAATATCGGCTCCAGGTTTCCTAAGCACCATCTATTTTTGGTGAGTTTCTTGATATTTTCGGATGAACTTTTGGAAACATCTGTTAAACCCGTGGCACATCCACACCACGTCGGACCAAGCACGAGACGAATCGCGGAGAAAAATAACTGGTTTTGCAAAATTATAGATAGCTACTAAATGTCTGTTTTAGATAATGGAAGAGTATTGGGCTTCATCCCATAAGTAAGGAGTCAGATCAACCTGCCTTCAAAATATAATATAAAATTTAACGGTTTCGTGTAAGGCAAAAAAAAAAAAAACTTGAAATGTATCCTGAAGACATAAGATCACTATATATACAGTAACGTTTGCTTTCGGTTTCTTTGTTTGGGCTAGAGCCGGAACCATTATCATGGGCCGGCTACATATATCCCTCAGAGGCTGTCGTACCCTTTGCTCTGGGCCGTGAACCACATCCACGCACATGGGTGTCACAATGATCAGGGCAGCGCCGTCCCAGATTCCGGTTTCCGGAACACAAATCTAATCAAGAGTGTCAGCTACTGCTCGCCATGCCTTTGCGAACGCGCAGAATATTAATGTGATGCTGATGCCCCACATGCGTGAATCCGATGCACAAGCCTGAACTGAAGAGGAGAAAAAAAAAAAAAGCAGTTGGCGGATGCATGGACCTGCTCCCGGCGCGTGCGCTATTGTTTTTGTTTGTTCGTTAGGTCTCCGGGCCGCACATGCATGCAGGAGCTAGCTAGCAGCGTTTACCTTCCACCGCTGACTCTTCTTCCTCGCTCCAAAGAAGGAAAACAAAACTCAAAAAAAGAGAGGGAAAAATAAGGGCGGGTAGGAGCACATGTGCGTGCCCGTGCCTGCATTTCCGCGCACTGCACGTCACTGGCGGACGACGGACAAGGCAAAGCGCAACTGCCGATGAAATAAGAGGCTCCCTCCAAAGCCTCGTCTCCAAGAGGTTCTTGATCTTGGAGGCCGACCGCGCGCCCGCGAGCGACGAACCGAGAGGAGGAGGAATGACCGGGCACCGGCGCGGCCATATCTGGTACGGTGCTCCCGTGTCCTCTCGTCTGAAGAAGCAAGTCCATGCGACGCTTCCTTCCGCAGTCCTCCTCACCCGACACCTCGCCCGGTCTGACTGACTCAGCTCCACCACATACCCCTGCACCTGAGGCTACTACGGCTCACCGACACCTTCACTTTTCACCTTCAGGTTCGTTCGTTGTAGCAGGCAGGTGTGCTGAGGAAGAGAAGGCGATCCAGTTGCTCTATCTCCGCGGGCCCGTTGGATCAGCCGTCCCTTTCACCCACGGGCCTGGTGTGGACGTGTGGTTCACTCGTGAACAAAACAAACAAAACGCGCGCGCAATCAAAGGCACGCACACACTGACACACGCCATCAAGGCTTGCATTGCATTGCTAGCTAATGATCCTTAATGTATGAACTACGTATTAATTAATCAATCCATCGTTAAATACACGAGGTAGCATCAGTAGTATAATATACTCAAATCAAATCAAAGGAGCAGGAGATACGTACGTGTAGCATCAGAGGTAGCGTCGTCGCCGTCCAGCCAATGGGCGGAGTCAATTCAGCCACGGCCCGATCGATCCTGACGGGCGCGCGACGGCCGATGGCGACGCCGCAGCGGCACCGAAAAGCACACACACATACTACATGGATTATATACTACTAATACACTAGCGGCCGGTCAGCTAGCCAGCCGGCGACTCCTCTTTGCGTTGCGTTGCGTGCTTCGCCCGGTTTCTTATGCCTCCCTCGGGCTCCGCGGTCGTCGTCTCGTCGGCACCACACCCCACACGCTACACGCATGCTGAGATGCGTTGTGGCTGCTGCATCTCCTTGGCAGGCAACTGAATTTGCCATTCATAAACACGTTTCAGTTCGTTTGCCAGCGCATGCAGCAGATACACAGATAGGAGTATTCTCATGCTCATCTCATCCCGGTCGGTGTGTGTGTGTATTATCTGTTGATGCTCAGCTACTCCATCAGCAGCGCATCATGCACCCCTGCATAACACTACAACAGCACAAGCACCTGGGTACACTACAACAGCACAAACGGCTTGTCACTAGCTATAGCAGTGCCAATCACCCAGCACTAGCAATGCAACCGTGTCCCAGGCTTGGTTGGCTTCTCTCTCAGTGCTCGCAAATTAAGTCCCAAGGCTTTATCAGTTTGTCGATCCCCAAGTCTTGCTACTGTTACTGCTCCTTCTTGTGGTTGATATCAAGAGCATCTGATACTGATAGAGTTGTTAATAATTACTAAGCTGGAAGGACCAACACAACAAACAACAAAGCAACGTATACAATACAATGATTAGGGCATTAAAGCCAGAAAAGGTCCCGGTAGGGAGGGGAGGCTTGTACAGGGGGACAGCACCAGTCCTGTTTTTGCTGTACAGCAGCAACTTATATGTGATCCGGAAGGCCGCGCCAGTACACTCATTCCTGGTCTGTCTCCTCCTCACCTACCCTTCTGATTCTGAACCACCACCTGCGTCTACCACAAGTTGCCACGCCCGCCGACACAACGCAACAGAGAAGCCGCCGAGCTTCTTCCATACTGGTACTGGTACTATACTAGGACTATACTATACTGGTACTCATCCTGGCATCCATCTTCGTACAACCGTAGAAGGCATCTCAGCAGCGAAGACAGGTCAAACAAGAACACAGAAAAACAATACTAATGTCTCAACGGAAAGGGAAAAATGGGGAGCTAAGAACCTATTTGGAAGCAAAGTGTTTTAGAGTTTCTTTCAGAAAAACATTATATTTTGGGTTGTTTAGTGAAGGAGTAATCGCCTAACAGAGGTGGAGCTTCATGTAAACCTTCTTCTCCTCCTTAGTGCGCAACCAAAAGGCGTCTCGTGTTAACTCCTACTTGATATAAAGATGTGTAAATATTTTGCGTATTTGAAAAAAAAGTTTTGTAAAAACATACTGTGCCTTTATAGTGGGATGCAATGTTTGGATGCAGCAAATTTCATGATTTTTTTTAATTAAAAAATAGTATTGCTGAAACTGTAGTTGACTTTTTAAAGTTCTACAAACTCATCCACTGCATAGTTTCTTAATATGGTTCTAAAACTGTTCATTGATACTACGGTTTTAGCAGTACCCCATCCAACCAAACTAGAGCATATTTTTTTTTTTCGAAAGGACGGCAAAAGCTTTACCACGATTTCTATTAGACGAATAAAAGAAAAAGAAGGCAAGTGCCCCGTCCAGTTTTGAAGTGAAAACCGGGCGAAAACCACACATACAATTGTGGAGGGTACCCTACTCCATCTGCAAACCTAGGTACCAAATCAACTCAACTCGCGCCGCAAAAAGCGCCAACTCAACTCTACTCAACTCCACGCTTGGTCGGACTGGGACATCAACTCAAGCCTCTAACCACTAGGACTCGGTCGGATTGGGTCGTCGACACGGACCTCCACTATAAACTACTAGGAGCTCCACAACTGAGGCAGAAAGCAACCAAAGACTAGCAAAACAACTAAAAAACTAAGCAACTAAAAACAAGCTAAGCCTACTCCACCACTGGCGCCAACCACGAACATGATGGTGAAAACGATGAACTAGCACTGCCCAAGACATCCCAACCGAGTCGAATTCCACAACGACGCCTTCAAAAAGGTTACGATGCCAAGCGCCGCCGTCGTCCGTCCATGGCAGGACTAGGTTCTCACCCATGGAGTGTGGTGGGGACACGACGCCCTCAACAGGGGAACGATACCCACAAGTGTCGCCGTCGCCAGGCCTTCGCCCCAAGAAACCCCACCACGACGTCGGCTAAGATCTCGAGTCCCGCCCGGACACCGGGGCGTCGCCGCCGGCCATCCGGAAGAAGCCTCACCGGGTCGACGCGCCGGCCACGCAAGCGGCCGCAAAGCTGCGCCAAACACCCGCCATGCCGAACACCAGCCTCCCGCCACCGTGTATGTCCACCAACCGCCCGCCGAAGCCATAGCCGCCGCTAACCACCGCCGCCCGGCCGAGCCCGTCGCGCAGTACACGCCACCCCCCCGAAAGATACGGATCTAGAGCATAGCCACCAGCCCGGCACCCCGTGGACGCCATGGCCTCCGTCTTCATAACGACCACCCCATGACGGCGGTCGGGGGCATGGGGGAGGGACGGCATAGACGAAGACCGCCCCCCAACGCCCGGCTGGCCCCGGCCACCGCCACGAAATGGCCACCATCTAAAGGAGGCGGTGGACAAGCAGAGGGAGAGGGAGCCCCTCCACCGCCCCCACACCCGAAAGGGCGGCCCCG
Source organism: Chrysopogon serrulatus (assembly GCA_015844335.1). Taxonomy (NCBI): domain Eukaryota; kingdom Viridiplantae; phylum Streptophyta; class Magnoliopsida; order Poales; family Poaceae; genus Chrysopogon; species Chrysopogon serrulatus. Next base: position 137,108 of record JADLZL010004533.1, on the reverse strand, counting down.
CGACCGCCCGCCGGCGCTCCCCCCCGGAGAGGAGCAGCTACCACGCGGTGGGTTTGCGACCACCACCCGGCCAGCATCACCGGCCGCACCACCATGGCACAGCGGGTGAAACCAACTCCAAACCACCGCAAAGGCGGCGCCACCATGACGCCACTGCAGCGAGCCTAGCCAAGCCAAGGCCGGCCACACCACCCACGGTGTCGCCGCCCGCCCGTTGCCGCCGCCGCCGCCTCCGGCGCCTAGCGCTCAGGCCGCAGCAGTGCAGGCAGCCGGAGCTCACCACCAACCCACACGCCCGCTGACAACCGCCTCTGCGCGCCGCCGCCATCACCCCGCCACCACGACGCGGATCCGCGCCGGCGGCCGGATCCGGCCGAGGGAAGCGGATCCAGCGAGCGAGGGCCGGGGACACGTCGCCGGCCATCCACCCAGCGGACGCGCCCGCAGGGCGCCTCCATAGAAAGAGGAGGGGAGGAGGGGGAAGAGAAGGCCAGTAGCCGTCCTTGCCCACAGCCCAGATCGCCGGCGTCGAGCTCCGGCGGCGACCAGGGAAGGGCGCTGGAGGGAGGGCTCGAGGGTAGGTGGAGGAGCGCCGCCCGTGTCGCCCTTGGCGAGAGCGACGCGGGGGCCGAAGGGTCTTCTTTGCTTTTTTAGTACTCTCCCCCAAACTAGAGCATATAATACTGTAGTTTCATGTATCCTATCAAGCACATGGAGGAATCTTTTTGAGAGGGGCATGCATGTAATGTACGCTCGCAAATCACCATAGTATATTAGTAAAAAGTCCATTCCACCAGCCCAGCTGACCAAGCGTGTAGTTTTATACTATGCCTCATGCATGCCGGCGAGTTCATCCAAAACGCTAACGACCCTCTGCTCTGGAAGATGTGAGAGTGAGATGCCCAATAATTGGCCACAGCTAGCTGCTACTTGCTGCGAGCCAAATGCCCCAATCAGTCCAGTCCATCAGCTGCAACTGCAGCACTGATCATCACTCACCCTCTTCCAACTTTGATCACATGAGAGCCAGGACAGCAGCCACCAGCGAGCGAGCATTTTGGACCAGAATGTCCGGTTGCATGTATGCAGAATGTGGGACGAACCAGAACCATCCATCATACACAGCAGTAATGTAGTATCATACATTTCATATGGCAGCACAAAAACAAATACGTATGTATGTTGAAAGCTTTGTTTGATTCATGTACACTATACACTGCTGCACTACTATACATACAACACATTATGGTCGTCATGGCAAAAATCCCTTCATCGGTTTCGGTTGCAAAGGCCACCACCACTTATTTGCAGACAGACAGACACCACACACCATGGATGCAGCATTTGCTTCTCTTCTCTTCTGTTCACTAGTAGCTCACTGCAGTTGTTTTGTTGCCTTTTTTTTTTTTTTTTTTGGGTGGAGATCATGAAATATACACATACTCAGGGACAGGAAAAAAGAAAGAAAGAATAAAGAGACGGGGAAAGAAAGAAAGAAACAATGGTGATTGACATGCACCATGGCCGAGGTGAACAAGAAAGGTACCGGCCGAGCCAATGGACAGGCAGCAGGCACACATGTGGCGGGAGAGGCGGGGCCTGCAGGGGCCCAGGCAGACAAGGCAGACAAGGCGGCAGGCTGGCGCGTTGAGCCTTCTTCTAAGAGCTCCCACTCGAAGCGCGGGGACGGCGTGGTGGTGGTCGCGGGGGCCATGCTCGTCACGGGGGCCGCCGACGTCGACGGCACCGACGACAGCAGGTCGAACGACTCCCAGCTCGCCGTCTGGGTCTGCGGCACCAGGGCCGTCGCCGTGGTGGGCGCCGGCGGCTGGAACTGCCGGCGCTGCTGGTTCTGGTGCGCCGGCGGCGGGCGCGGCGGGAGGTGCGGCGGCCGCGCCTTGTTGTTGTTGTTGCTGTTGCCGTTCGCCTTCGGCGTCGCCGCCGCCGCCGCCTTGTTCTTGGCGCGGACGGCGTCCAGCGTCTCCACGTACTTCTGCACCCGCTTCTCCTGCGCCCGCCGCGCCACCTTCACCTCCCCGTCGGCGGCGATGGAGTCCAGCTTCACCAGCTCGTTCATCAGCGCCTCCGTCAGCGTCACCACGTCCGCGTCCACCACCTTGCCGCCCTTGCTCACGATCGCCTCCAGCGCCGACACCTGCCGACCGACCAATCGATGAATCAGTCAGCCAATGTGGAACAGGAACGGCGGCGAGCTCCTGCCGTGCCGGCGACGGATGAATTGAATGTACTACGTACCTTGGTGGCGAGCTTGTCGACGTCTTGGGCGACGCGGGCGATGGCCTTGGCGGCGCGCTCGGCCTTGGTGGTCCGGCGCTCCTCCAGGAGGCGCTTGGCCTTGGCGGCGGGGTCCTCGAGCATGACCATCTTGGAGCGGTCCTTGACGCCGGCCATGTCCAGGAACGCCTTGGAGTCCCTCTCCTTGTCCTTGTACACCACCTTCTGGTCGTCCGGGTGCAGGCCCGTCTTCTCCGACAACAGCTTCTTGAGCTCGCCTGCATTCCCATTCACCCCCCGAATGAATCAGTCATTCAATACACAACCGGAGAACAGAACAGAACCATGGCATCGTGAAACAAAAATCAACCGGCATTATATTGAATTATTACCGAAGGATGCCTGGGAGTTGATGTAGATCTCGTGGTAGACGCCGTTGAACTTGACCTTGACGCGGATGGTGGGCACGGGCGCGCCGCCGGGGGCGGGTCCGCGTCGGGGCTCCGCTTCTGCACCAGCATGCCGCCGGGGCGGACCTCCCACACCTCCTCCTTGGGCACCGCGGCGGCGGTGGCCTCCTTCATCGGCGAGAAGGCCACCCTCTGCTCCCGGTTCCCGCGCATCATCTTGATGTTGATCCTCTCCTCCCTTCTCCTAGCTACTTATATATCTCTCTGTATCTACTATCTATGCACACCAACCCGACACCGAGGCCGAGCGAAATCGATCAATCGACGAGCAGAGTATGTGTGTGTATGTACACTGATCACCCAACAAGCTCAGGGGAAGGAAGAAGAAACAAAAACACTTGCGTGCTAGAGCTGCTGCTACTAATAGCTAGCTATGGCGGCTCAATCTGCTGCTGAATCAGAACCAGAAAGAAAAAATCAGTTCTTGACCGGGAGGTGGTCACTAGACTAGAATAGAAGCAGCTGCCGGTGAGCTTCAAATGGGGAAACGAACAGAGGAAGGAAGACGGGGGAGGAGGAAGAGATGGTGGGAGGAGGAAAAGGACACGATGATACAACTAAGGGACAGCCGGGAGCTGGCGCACCAGAATATTTATACTAGTGGTGAGGAAGCTAGCGAAGCAAGCCGAGGCCAAGGCCAGGGGCAGGGCAGTGCCAAGTGCCAGTGGCAGCGCCAGGCCACCTCGCGATGGAATGAAGTGAATCGGGGGTCCGGGTGGTGTGGGGGGGAGCCCGCCCTGGCCCTGCACAACTGGACGCTGACTGAAAAGAACTCCGATGGCCTTGTATTGTACGCCGTCTGGATGCTCTCCATGGATGGATGGACGTGGCATCCGGTCCGGTGGCGCCGCGAGAGCGAGCAGAGCCGATCGAGAAGACGCGCGGTGCCGGTGCGGTGATGTGCGGCGTCCTTCCCTTGCGGGCGACGGCGCGCGGGTCGCGTTGGGTGGGGTTGGGGGTGGTTGCGACAGGTGCGCGCGCGCGTGGCCTGCCCGGACAGCCCGGCGGCCGGGGGTTGGTGGCCGCGACCTGCAAGCCTTGCTCGGGACGCCGCGGTCTCCTCGCTTCGTTCGTTGGTTGCCGGCCTTGGCCTCCAAGCAAGGTTGGAGTTCCCTTCCCGGTCGACGATGGATGGATCCCCTGAACCAACCGTCCGAGGTCGCCACTTCACCAACTGTCAGGCATGCTGTGTGCTGATGCTTTCAGTGTATTCTCGTGCCTTGCGATGCCAAGTTCCCGGTCAGTCCTTGCCCGGTTTCGTTTCAGTTCAGGCTTTCTTTTCTGCCCCAGAGGATGATGGAACGAGCTGCATTGCATTGCATTGCATTGCTTTGCTTCGTGTGCACAGCAGCCGGACCGGACGGCCGGACCGCTGCTGCGGTGCGTCGTCAGTCAGCGTGTGCTTGCGTCCGTGCTCTACTCTTTCCCCTTTCCCGTTGTTGGGTCGTGTTCGTGCTCGTGCAGTGCTCCTTCCTCCTGCCTGCGGCTGCAAGTGCCTAGCCTACCAACCAGTAGTTGGGGGTGGCGTATGCGGTGTCAGGTGGCTGTTGACACGGCGTGCGGCCGGGCGGCAAGTGTCGGTTCCTGTTCCTGGTGAGCGTACTGTATGTATGAGTATGTACGATGGATCCATCATCGATCTGCGGCTACTTCTCATTCATACGCTAATCATGGCTGGCTTGCAAACAACAGCAGCTAGCTGCATTATTCAAGTCACTAATGCGGGGTACGTCGTTGGATCCCCCATGGGGCAAGCCAATGCAAGTGGACACTCTTCGTTCTGTTCCATCCGTGGTGAGGTCTGGTGAGCTGTCCCCGGACCGGACCATATATATTATATATATGTACAGGTTGCACAGTAGTAGAATACGTATATATGCGACCCTGTCCTCGAGTGTACGTGTCCTTTCTTTCTACTGTAGTTCCTAAGGAGTACAGTATACGGAGTGGAGGACAAGGCTTGGTACGCTGTTTTCAAAAAAAAAAAAAAAAAAAAAAAAAAAAGGCTTGGTACGCAGCAATTGGAATAGCAGATTAAGGGCGCAAAGCCTAAAGCGCCGGCCAGGACGGGAGATGCATGGTCCAGGGGCTATGCAGCAGCACGGGACAGCGGCATATATCCTCGCTCGCTCCAGTATCCTCCAGTCCTTCCTGCTCCACCGATGATGGTCCAGCATCTCCCAGCATAAAAAGGGGGCGCAGGGCCACACAGAGGCACTCGATGGACGCTGCTGGAACATGTTACATGTGGCATCATCATCTTCTTTCAGGTGTTGTTCCTGTCCCTGCGGGTAGAGGGGGCACCATGTATGGATGGACGGACGGCATCGATCGCCGACGGCGAATCTGCGGCCGAGCTTGCCAGTGCTCCAAAGAGAGATCAGATCAGGCCACTCAGGCGCGAGCTGCCTGCCCCACTACGGGGAATATGTTGGGCACCAACGAACTCGACCTGACCCAACAGGGCCACAGGGGCAAGGGAGGCAAACATTTCGCTGCCGTATGTGTTCCATGATCAGATCATCAGGCACAGCCAGCCAGCCAAGCAGGCAGGCAGGCAGGCTCGTCGCGATCAGGAACACAACAGCCAATGCGTTTGCACGCAGCAGCTCTCTGCTCTTTTGGCCCCTTGCCCCTTGCCCTACCACAACCTCCCTCCCTGTGCATCGTCGGCGACGACGTGTCCTCTCTGTTGTTGTTTTTCTACGGTGCACGAGACGTGTCGTGTCGTGCACTTACCTTCCGATGCCCGCCACTTGGTTTCAGTGTCGCGTGCGGGGCCCACCTGCCGCCAGGCATTGGTCCCCACCACCTAGGGCTAGGGGAGTCCCCCAGAGGCCCAGACCCCCCGTCCCCCAGTGCATCGCAAGGCCACGGGGCACCACCGACACCGCGCTTGCGCACGTGGGAATCCGCCGGAGCTAGCGTAGCCAGGCCAGTAGCCATCCACGGACCACGAGCTGCTCTCCGGCTTCTCCCCCGTTGCCCGTTGGCCACCAGTGGCCACAGGAAGGATTGGCAGCGCGGGCGGACGTGATCGGAAAGGGACCGCGTAACCCACGCCCTCTGACCCTGACCCCCGACCCCGCCGGCGAGGTACGTGGTCGTGGTCCTCGCCTCTGCACGTACGGCGACGCCGCACCCACCGCCCCGCCGACGGCGACGGCGACGCCAGCCTGCATTTGCTCGCGTACGTACGCTCGCTGCGGGCCGGCACCGCCGGACCGGGGGAGGAGCTTCTCGTCGTCGGCGCTGCGCTGTGCTGCCCGTGCCAGGGAGAGAAGAGAACAGAACAGAACAGATGGCGGTAGTAGGTGTCGGTCAGCTGTTCCTGTTCCTGTTCCTGTTCCTGACGCGCAAGTCCGACCGTATCAGCTGCTTAGCTGCTCCGGTCGCTTTCGCCGCCGGTCCGTCGTCGGCGTCGCGGACGCCGATCGACGCGTGCGGCCAAAGCAGCCCACGCACGCACGCACGCACACACAACCAAACCGGACTCGTCCTCTCGCCTCCCGGACCTTCAGCGGACTCCGCCGCGCAGCAAGCCAAGGGACTGCAAGTGCAACCCGTTGATTGATGCAATGATGAGTACATTGCAGCTGCAAAACTGCAGCTGCAAGTAAATTGTTCCGTCAGAGATTACACTTCGCAACCAAATAATCTCAGTTCATTGCCCTGGACCGATGTTGCTTCTTTCTTCTCAGTTTGGTATCATAACCTACGCTGAAAAGAGACGGTGCGAACAAGGGGGAAAAAAAGAAGATGCAAAAATTCTCCAATGGGTCCTAGAAATATGATCAGTTGCTGTTCACTATGTTACGATCAGAGTCAGGCGATCGACAATTGACAGGGTGGTCAGTCCGTACGCGCTCTGCTGCAATGCGAATCACTGTTCAGCACTTCAGCGTGGTTAATAAGTTCAGGGTCTGACTGCTGTCATCTTTCAGCCTAACAGATTCCTTTTTTGCAATTGCGAATCACTGTTCAGCACTTCAGCGTGGTTAATAAGATTCAGGGTCAGTGGGAGACTACTCTTGTATCTTTCAGACCTAACAGATAAGTTGTTGTTGTTGCAATTGCAAGACACTTAGACACACATGAACAGTGGCGGGGATCTTGCATTCTTGGTCGCTTTCAATCAATTTGACAAATACCAACAGCTGTCGATCGAGAGCGAGCAAGTTCCACCTGCCCTCATTATATTCCAGCGGCCTGCTACGAAATATCTAGAGGCCAACACAAGAAATTCAAAGACTGTATTGCAATACTACCATAGTGCCAAGACTCATGAGGGCCTTTAGAATAGATAATAACATAATTGCTTGCGTTGTTTATTTTTGTCAGATAATAAAGAGTGTCGGTTTGATGTGGATGCAATGCAAGGATGATGGATGCTAGCTGTTTGTGCTTCAAATTATGAAAAACGATTATACATGTGGTCTATAAAGTGGGACAATTTGCACCCTTGACAAAAGCCCAAAAAGCCACAAAGATGCCGGGGGTATGGACCATCCATCAAACAATTCTAGTGCAGTGCTTACTTTTAATTCAGATGAGCTTATAATTGTAATCTTTATTAGTATATCACTCTCATATTCTCTCAAAGAATATATAAAGTGTGTAAGTACGGCGCATGCAAGTGCGTAACTAAAGAAAGGATGAACTACCAAAGCAAATACATAAAAATAGAAAAAAAAATGTAGCACTGTGTTTTCACAGCAGCAAAGGTCATCAATAAATGCATAAACATGGGCTAAGGGTATGTTTGATAGAGTTCCAGAGTCATAGAAATGTTTTGGATCTAGATTCTCTTAAAAATCATTTCTAGTGATGAATAGAAATCTCCTCCTTAAACTGTTTGGCTGGTTGGTTAGGTTCTAATTTAAAATATATATTTTTTTCATAAAAAATATATAAATAAGAATAGTATTTAAGAAATTTAAAATAATTTGTGGACGAAGAACAACTTAAATACAACCTATTTAAATTTATTTCACTTAACAAGAACTAACTAAAAATTATGGTTGCTAATACAGGGCATTTCTACTTGCTAGGTACAAAAAAAGACGTTTTTAGTGACAATTAGGTATAAAAACAAGAATTGTTTGTAGTGATTCTTAAGTGGAACGTTTCTCATCTAATCCGTTGTTTGGCAGTGGTTCTATTCTTACAAGAATCCAAAACGTTTCTAGTTTCTAAACAGGGCTTAGGGTAGTACGTGGCAATAGCAAGACTAGCACATCGATTCGTGATGCTAGTAATGTGAGTGAGCTAGCCTACTACATGTGAATATAGAAAAAAACAAAATATCTTTATATGAATTGCCACAGATTATCCACAATTTTAACTTATTATGTGAATCTAGAAAAAATATATATAATGTGGAATGGAGGGAATATTTAACCGATTGTTCTAATATACCTTTTCATCCTAATTCATAGTTGTCCATGTTTTAGACATGTTTATTTAAATTATCTCTCATTCTAGCAAAGAGATCATAAAATATTTTATTTTGTCTGGGTAATTTTGAAGCACCTAGAAGTATTTTGTGATATCTTTTTTATATGACAGTTGACACAGATGCAGCTACCAATATATGCTATCCAATAGAATAGATAGAGCTAAGCCGAGACCACAAACACCATGATCCATGCTGTCGTGAGCTCATAGTCTAACCGAAACAGCACTTTTTGATATCTCCATCTATTATAAAATTGCGCCATATCGATCCTCGCGGGATTTTTCTTCTTCTTCTTCTGTATGTCCATGCATATGCTCGTGCGATTGGCTAATAATAAGCTAATAATGGGAGACCCTAATCAAGTTGAGTTGCTGGCTGCTGGGATGCTTTACAGTTTATCAGTGAGGAATCAGGATCTGGGTTTGCATGATGCGCAGATCCATCAACCAGGAGTGGCCAGCGCACCGCACATGTTGGAAATCTTCAAAAAGGATGAGACGATGACCTGAACGAATTCAGGCCGTTCAAGTAAAAGCGGCGTGGAATTATTGGATGGGAAAAAGTCATGGCATGGCGCAGGAGCCAGAGACGCATCTTGTGCTTGTGCTTGTGCTTGTGCATGTGCTGATCCTAATTATTCGGTAAAAAGACTATCTGGAAATTTCTCGTTGAGAATATAATATGCATGTCAATATGACATATACAGCGAGTGAATGAGTGAGTGGGCCCATACGCAAACTATGCAACTGCTCGGTTTCTGGGCCGAACAAAAGTTTTGTATCAGTATTTCTTCCTGGGCCATAAGGGCGTCTCATCATGTCTTGGACCACAGCCCACGGGAAGAAGCAAGCTCCATTATCTAATGTGATTCTTTTTTTCCTCCTCAAACTTTAAAACTGGACACCTTACTTGTATCAAACTCTCTTTTAGAGCATCTCCAACAACTCTTCAAATGAGGTTGCTATTCTTATTAATTTGGTAAAAACATAAAAATCTCTCTCTAACAACTCCTCAAACCAACTTGCTATTTATCCCAAGTTGCTATTCACGGGCCTCTTCATTTGTTAGCGAGCTTTTTCGTTTTGGCAAGTGAGTTTTAAGGAGTTGTTGGAGATAAGTCTTTTTTCACTTGCCAAACAAATTAGCAACTTGCTAAAACTCAAGATTTGGCAAGTCAATTTTAAAAAGTTATTGGAGATGCTCTTACGAATGCATTGAACATAAATGTATGTTGCACTGCTTTTTGTTGCATTTCATATTTTTTTTAAAGTTTATAAAAAAACATTTAGACATCATTTATAATGTTTGGAAATTTTCTAATTTCGTAGATATTTTTTGAAAGCTTCTACAAATATTTTCATATGCTCTAATTTTTTTAATGATTTTTATGTACCAATCTACCTTTAGGAATTTTTGGAAACTTAGATATATTTTTCATGGTTTAAATAACTTATCAAGTATTCACATGAAGAACGGAGGGTCGACCTCGGAAGACCACCACCTTCACAATAAGGTCATCACCAACAATGCCTCAAGTGCTCCATATCGCCAAGTTACAATGGCACAACAGGCCAGTCTCTTACAAACAGGGCTGCAGTAATCACTACGGCACTACCATGCTTCGGTATGATCACTACGCTCTAATATTAGGTTGGACTGTATAATCAAGTGTAGCAAGACCCTCTAGATTCTATGATCTTCAACAACTTAAAAACGTCGGTTGGATGAGTATAAATACTATTCTTTTCGTTCAAGTTATAAGTCATTTTGATTTTTTTTAATCTATTTTACTATGTATCTAAACATATTATTTATTATATCTAGATCGTTTTGATAGGAGTACATCCAAATTATAAGTTTGGTTCCTCAGAAAAAAGCTGAGGGGATCGGACTTAAAGCGAAGGGGATCGGACTTAAAGAGGAACCAAACTTAAAGAGGGCAGCGCTACAACTCGTTCAGCTCAGCTCTGCAGCTCTGATCACCTCTTGTGTCTTCCCCGTCAGCCCCAGCGGAGATGAACGGCGACAAAGGCTGAGGCGCTGATGAGCTCAAGAACATGGCGCCGCGCGTACCTCGCGTTCAGTTGGCTCACACAACACAGCTGCAGCGCTCGCTAGCTCTTCCCAAGACCCGCCTCATGATCCGTAGCCTTAGGTGAGCCATGCAAAGCTCGCCGCCGCCCGCCCTGATCCGTTGCACAACTCCACTTCAAAGCTACAAATAGCGTGCACCTGGAGGCGCACTTCCCAAGCAAGCCAGCAGAGCAGGAAGCCTCAGCCTCCACCTCCACGTCCACACCACCAGGAAGCGCGCGCGTCCGGCAGGCACACCAGACGACAGCAACAATGGCGGTGGAGGCGGCGAGTGCCACCGTCCCGCGCGCGCTCGTCGCCGCGTGCCTCGTCCTGCTGGTCCTCGGCGGCGGCAACGGTCCGTCGTCGGTGCTGCGCGGCGCGGAGGCGCAGGGCGGCGGCGGCGGCGGGCAGTGCCTGCCGCAGCTGAACCGCCTGCTGGCGTGCCGCGCGTACCTGGTGCCCGGCGCGCCGGACCCCAGCGCGGACTGCTGCGGCGCGCTGAGCGCCGTGTCGCACGAGTGCGCCTGCAGCACCATGGGCATCATCAACAGCCTGCCCGGCCGCTGCAACCTCGCCCAAGTCAACTGCTGTAAGCTTATTAATTGTAGCGAGGCCGCAACGGTTTCATGTCTTAATTAAGCTTATTGTTAATCGATGTGTTCTTGTGGTTTTGTGTTCATCATGCAGCCGCTTGAAGCAAGAGCAGGAGCAGGAGCTGGCACGGATGCTGCAATGCAATGCATGCAGGGAAGAGGAATAAGAAGTGTTTCAGTTCACAGTGAGAGCTTCGCAGTCGAGCTCCACTGTTCCAGCTCTAGCTTTTGTCTTAACCGCCGGCATCGCCCAACGTTGTTGTCGTCGTTTTTTCTTTTGATATTCAGACTGTCTTGAGGCCTATATCATCAGCATAAATAAAATAAGTAAAACCAAATCTTGCATGACCACCATGCAACCTTTTTTTCTAAAAAAAATTGACTTTACTATGCCTATTGCGAGTTCCGACATTCTTTAAAAAAAAACTGACTTTAGAGCCGGGTTGGATCCAATGAATTAACCACTAGTTCAACTAATTGAATTTTATGGACTAGTAAAATAGTACTAATTAAACCTTAAATTAGACATTAGTTCACCCACAAGTTCACCTACTAATTCACTTATTTGGATCCTTATAGACTAATTGTTAGTCAACTAGTTACTAGTTTATGAATTCTAAATAGGGCCTTACTATGCCTATTCTTTTCTTAAAAAAACTGACAGTACTATGCCTATTGCGTGATAATAGTGGCAGCCTGATCTGGGGGCAGTCACAGTAAATTACGTGATCACGTGACCATTACGGATGGTCTAAACCACCATTTCTCCAAAGTAAACCATACATCGATTCTTAAAACTGCAAAAGATATAGTTGCTCTTAGATCGGAAAGTATTGCACATAGATTTCGACTGCACATCTGCGCTTCAAATAAAATGTGGCCCATGAGAACAGAGTGTTGCTACCCAAACTGACAGAGTCAGAGAAACACATGCGCTTCAGAGCACAAAAGACGGCGACGGGATCTCCTCTAGAGATCACTAATCATTCAACCGCTGGAGTATTTCATGAACACACGCCAGGCATCACTTCGAAAGTGCATATAACTCAACCATAACTCTAAAACCTTTGTACTCTACGCTGACAGTTTTTCTAGGAACAGAGCTTCCTGCTTGCTAGTGAGACCGAGATCACTCAACGACATCTGACTCTCCCCTTCAGTAAAAGCACGCCGGGGATAAGACCTCACCTGTCCATTTTTAAATCACAAAATCAATACGGTTACAAGAATTGGTCAGGGGCAGACGATAAACTTTAAATGCATGCTGATGAACAAAAATGATTTTTGGTGCAACTTTCCTTCTCGGTGTATAGTCATACATACTAACTTAACTTCAATAAGCCTATAACAATTAACAAGTGCTTAAGATAAAGAACTAAACAGGAGATTCCACTAAACTGACATAGCTAGTTCAAAATGGTTTGATAAAACTGTTTGGATTTGAAGAGGCGGAAGTTATCATTGTTCAAATAGATATGTACTGTGAAAATTGCCAAGTGAAGTTGCCAAAACATAAGAGCATCTCCAAGAGCTTTTCTAAAATCTACTCTCTAAATCATCATTTAGATTCATTTGAGTAAAACTCTTTTTCTATATCTTTGTACTTTCCAACAGCTTTGTTTCCTATAAAGAGTCTCTTGGAGATGCTCTAAGGTCCTGCAAAAGTATTCTGAAACAATAGTATCTTTTCTTTCTTGTAGCACAAAGTGTGAAAAACCAGCTGGTGCTAATACCATATCTCCAGTATAATATTTGTTTTGCAAATATACTTGAAGGAGATAGATGAGAATTACCAGTCTATAAGTTCCTGGTTTGAAAGTCCTGCTGATGTCGATGAAATCAAAAAGATACTGCAACAATTCCAGGAGGATTAGAAGCATAATAAAGCACTTTAGCAATCAGCAAGGATTCTGGCAACTTAAATAAGCTCACCTGAAGCTTGTCAGATTTGAGAAAGCGCCGTCCTCGACGACTACCATCAGGCATGCGGACTACCACTGTGACAGCCCCCTCGTCATTTTGTAGTGGCTCCTTCGGTAGTGATGCTTGTTTGGCTGCAAGCTCGGATTCCAACTCCTAAGAATCACCTCCAAAAAGAGATGTACGTTACTACAAGTAAAATAAGAAAAAAAACATGGAAAATTCTAACAGTATTTAGCGTGAGCTGAGAAGGAAATCAATCTGCCGCATTATTACTCAATTGCTATGTGATAGACATCTTATACTAAAGCCAACAATAGTTTACCAAGACTTTCCTGATAAGGACTGACAAATATACTACAGTTCTTTCATAATATCTGGAACATCAAACACATTACTGATTACCCACTTCTGCAATTAACCCAACCCAATTGCAGTTTAATAAACCGTATATGCTCCTGAGGCAACAAAATTACCCAAGCACAGGAAATGTATGAATCTCAATCATATTCTGCAACTTTAATTTAGACAGTACTAAGTAATGTACCTCTTCCTCACGTTGTTTCTTTAGCTTCTCCTCCTCTTCTTTCTTTTGACGTTCAAGAGCAGCCTCTCTTGCTGCAGCTTCTTCTACCCTGTGGAGTTCAGCCTCCTGCACAGCCTTCAACTCTTTTTCTCGATCAGCTTGGAGAGCAGCAAGATACTCATCATCCTGCAATTGAAATATTGCCAGTCATATACAGTTGTTGTTGTACTCTCCAGCAGATGAATACTGCTCAGTACCTGCTGCTCCCTTAACAACCGCTGTGCCGTTAATGATGGTGATGGAGGACGTGCTACTCGGGGATAGAGAGTTGACCTGCCACGGGCTGGGAAGGAAAATGGATATGGTGCTCCTTCAGGAATCCCACCAAACATTGCAGCCTCAAGCATAAGAGCCTCATCATGCTCTTCAGAAGAAATACCGCCCCACTTTTCAAGGAAATTAAAACAACACTGTGAGTTGATGAAACTATAATTTGCAGAGACCAAAGCTCACTAGAGGCATGATGAGAACAGAATACCTCTTCTGAAGGAAAACCCCCATTATGTGGATGACTGATTTGAACATGAGGTTGAGGACTTGAGGGGGGGCTGTCAGCCCTTTGAACAGTTTCTGCTGGCTCAGTAGTTCTGCCTCGAAAACGCCTAGAACGAATCCTAACTAAAGGTCGATCGTCATCATCTTCAATGTCCTCTTGGAAGTTCTCTTCATCTACTGTTTGCTCAGAAGTTCCAGCGTTCCCTGTAGTCAGTCCTCGCCTACAATAAGAATGGACAAAGTATGAGGAATCAATTGCTACCAGGTATATTCCAATTAGATATGGATTATCCTTACAAAGATTGTATGGGTAAAGGCTGGCTAAAACATTGCATGAAAATGACACACATAAACAGTGAAAGAATATCATATCCAGCACGATGTATGGCTTCCATGCAAATTAAACCATACAAAAAAAAAACAAATGATAGGAGAACATAAATCGAGCCATTAATTGATTATGAATAAGTAATAACCCACGCAATACCACTGTTCTACACTATACAAGTTTTGAAAATGTGTTTGTGTGTGTTCACCTTTCATTTATCCGACTTCCCCCTTGGTTGCCTTCTTTAACAGGTAAGTCAGGAGAGTGATCTGCTACATACATTCCCTCTTGGCGCAGAGCTCTCTCTCGCTCTGCTGTCTGGCAACAAAAAGAAACACATTGAGGAAATAGGAACATGAACAAAAATATATATCTTAGAAGTTAAAAGGCTACCTTCATGGACAAAGAAACTGCCCGTGCAAGCTCATCATCACCTCTGCCACGTGACGTATTTTGAGATTCACCACTACTTTGAACCTGTCCACAATAAATTTTGTTAAAAAGTTCGATTAAGCAGATGTATAATCAAAATCCAAAAGCAGAAGCATACATTTTTCATGCCTTCAGCTTCCCTTTTTGAAGCTTCAATTGCTGCCCGGATCATCTCCTCTTCTATATCATTGTTATAGTCACTAACATCAACCACTGGAGGTGCACTTGGCATGGGATGGTTTGGGTGCGAGGCGCTGCTTGGGATCCTAGGATCATGAGCAGATGGTGATGATGGCACGTCTTCGTCATCCTCATCAACTATAACAGTCCCATGGACCTCTGGACCATAGAAAGATTCACGCCCAGTAACATCCTCAATAATGGGACCCTGACCAGAACTGCCTGTTTGAGTATTGCTGTCCTTAACTTCAATAGGTATCTGCCTCACGTCCCTAGGTTGTGTAACTCGGGGTCCACGTCCAAATATATCACCAGCAGTTATGTCAGCAAAACCTGGATCCAAAAGTGCAAAAGGGTTGCCCAAAGTTCTAGGGAACAAAGGTCTGTTGAACATGGGATCAAGTGGTTCATCCAGTTCCATCATGTCATCATAACTGGCAGTGGCAGGTACAGGATTCTGATTGATTCTGGTGCTGAAAATCATTCATTTGAGAATTTCAATCACATCAAATGGAACGGAAAAACTATCACGTGAACAAGTGCATAGAAGTTAAGAGAACGAAAGCATACGTGGCCCTATCTCCCTCATTAAAATAAGCATTCACAGCTTCATTTAGATCATGACCATGTTCCTGAGTAAAAAAACAATTGGTCAGCCGTTATAGACAATATGAGTCCAAAAGGCAGTCACATTTATAGTTAACAATGATTATGTGTAATGTCTACACTCAGTTATACTATTTGAATAAGAATAACTTATTGTTTAATCGAGTTAAAACCACTAAGGGTTAATATGCAGCACACTGAATGGTAATTATTTCTTTATTTGAAATAACATTCTTTCCGTAGAAATCACTGCGTCTGAGGACATGGAAATGCCCTAAACAGAATATATTTGCAACAAGAGAGAGTATTTACTCATGATAACCTTTTTTTATCTTTTACTAAGTTAAAAAGTACCAAGTTTGATGCAGCAAACTGGATGAATAGAGAATAGCTGACGGATAAAAAAAATTAATATTTAACAAAGAAATATCCGTTTCTATAAATTCCAGTAAATTGTTAGAGATACTACATAAAAACGTAAATGTGAAGAGATAGTACATAAACAGATATGCGAAATGCATGAACTAGATCCTATCTTCATCATAGAGACAGAAATAATTAAATTCAGACTGTAGATTACAGTTTGAACTGCACCATTAGATCAAAGACAAATCAGCTGGAGTTTCTGTGCTCAAATCATGTCACATGCTCAATGATTTATCACACGTTCTGAAATATATTGAAGTGTCTAAGTCAGCGCTCTTAACTCTGCATCATTACAAACTCAAACATCGCCATGTTCGCTTGTTTTATCAGCCGGCTTATATGACCAGCCGAACAGCCCGAGAACCAATGCAAAACTTCAACACATTTGAAGGGTTTCAGTTAGCGCTCTTAACTCTGCATTATTACAAACAGGACCAAACCTTCAACACATTTTAAGTGCAGTTTTTTTTAAGCGTCTGATTAGCTAGTTGGTGAGGCAATAGCTTACCAAGGCGATGATCATTTTAAGTGCAGTTAGCGCCCTTAAATCTGCATTATTACAAACTTAAACAGGGCCACCTTCAACAAGGCAGTAGACAACAACATTCTTGACCCCACATAAACAAACATCCCAACAAGTATTTTTCCCCCTCATTAAATTGACCCAATCTGACATTCCAGAAACTGAGCGTCCAACAGAACTTATCACAAATGAACTTACAACTTAGTTCTCCGACTAAACAATTAAGGAATTCACAGTTACAACATTTGATAAGATCAGATGCACCCGATCCAGTGAAGTCTCGGCATTTCACACCTCACAAATGCAAACTAAAAACTAAGTGCACGCATCAATCCCATCACAACCAGAAAACCTCCCATGCATTACACTCTTTATTACTAGAAAAAAAAAATTCCGCAATTTATGCGACCCCTAAACCCACAGGGAAGCGATTACGAATACGCACACGAAACCCCGGTTAGTCACACATTTCACACAGTGACACCCATCCGCCACGGCCCCCGCACCGCCATCTAACGAACCCAGGCCGTGCGGAGCCGAAGCCGAACCCTAGCCCGAAACCCCGACCAAGGAATCCCCAAAAGGCCGGGACCGTAACACCAATGGTAGAGTCATAAACACGGGGGGGAGTAAGGGGGCGGGCGGGCAGGCAGGCAGGCGTCGTCACCTCGAGCACGCGGATGGCGGCGGCCTCGTCGGCGCCGGTGATGCTGACGAAGGTGTCGATCGCCTCCTGCGGCGGCCGCGCCATGGCTGGAGGAGGCGCGCCGGCACCGGCGGCGGGCCGCGGCGATGCAACGGCGAGAGGAGGTTGGGGAGGAGTCGCGAAGCAGCGGAGCCGTGCGTGGTAATTCAAGCGGTGGGGGCGATGTGGTGCTTTCTTATTGCTCTCCTCTCGCGGGCCGTGTGGGCCGTCAGCAGCGGTGGGCCGCGGGAGAACGACAGTCTCCGGAAATGACACCGGTGCCCTCGCGGACGCCTGCGTGTCGCCGCGCTGGAGGAGTGGAGCAGAGAGGAGTAGGGGCATGGGCGTAAAACGCCATCGACAGTGGCTTTTCTATCTTCTTGCGAAACAAGGATGGATGCCGCCGCGCTAGACGAGGAACAGGGAAAAGAAAAGCAAAGCGTTGGTCCTTGTTCACGAAGGGATGGAGATGGAGGACGCTTTTGATGGGGGCTGAGCTGAAAAGCATCTGTAGCCACAAACAACTGACTTGGTATATGCCTTGCTGCAGGAAGGTGAATTCACGAAAACATCCACTTGGAGAAATGCAGCGCCGGCATTTCAGAAGCATATCTAATTTGGAAGTTTGTTTATGTTCTCTTCAAAAGCAAGAAGGCAGGATAGGATAGGCCAAATACACGAATTCAAGCCAAATACACGTCAATTCAATCTTTCAAACAAACCATCAGCTCAGCGTCATCATACGCATTGAACTTTGGCAATCTTTCACCTCAAGTCGCCAGTGCGTAGACACTATCAAAATCTAAATACTTTATAGAACCAGGGAAGCTATAGTGTTTGACTGTTTGCTGAAATCAATATAGCAATTGCGCCGAAATCAACAGTTACAAGCTCGAGCTACAATTCTGAAACATTTGTACTTCATAGAACCAGGGAGAATTTGGGCACAAGTGGTGCAGGATGGCCAGGTGGAGGACATATTTTGTCGTTACATAAAAAATCTGCTCAATCAGGAAGCATATACTTTGCAGAATAGCAATCTATGTATCGCACTTCCATCTGGATGTTGGTACGCAGTTCAGGTAATGGCACCAGTGGCAGCTGTCGTTCCCATTCTTACCCTTGAAGAGCATGACCAAGATAATCACGAATCTGCAACGTAAAGTCACATGTGTCAGGATTCAAATTTAGATTGTTAACGAAAAGAATCATCATTGCTCAGACAAAGTGCTACGTCCAATCACTAGATTTGGGACTTGTCTGCCAAATAAACTTTGGCTCCTACTTTTTTATTTGAAAAGGCAAAAATATATCAGATGTATCCTTAAAAACAAATCTACTTGTGTCATTTCCAAGCATTCAAACCCAACACACGAAGAGTATTCTAGTCAAGGTTTGTCATGATTACTTAAGACAGCCCCCAAAAGCATCACTTATCTATGACTGGAAGAACCTTCACTCACTGAAAGATGATGGTTTAGACAGTAGAGCAAAACTTGTACTATGCTTGCTTTACTTATCTGAAACGTCATCTTTTAATTACTAGAGGTAGTTGTTGTTTGGCACTAGTTTGCTACAATGCATAGCTCAGGGCAATTATGGTATGTGGATACCACATTGCCTATTACAAAGCGAGATGTGACCTTCAGTGCAATTGTCCTAAGCATGGTTGAAACTTACCCAGCTACCAGCAAGAGGAGTGCAGCAACCCACAAGACATACTGGTACAATTTGTACTTTGGAGGTTGATTAGTCTGAGGTAGCTCGCTGCGTTCCATCCAGCCAAATTGAGGTCTTGCCAGCAGCACAAATCCAAGAAGAAATCCAGAAGCAAATCCACCAATGTGGGCAAAATTATCAGCATGAGGTAATATCCCAATGGCCAGATTAATTGCAATTATAAAAAGTAGAGTTATGATTGCTGCTGCCTGCAAGAGTGAATAGACTGAAACTTAGCCAAAAAAGAACATAGAGAAAAAAAAACTTAAGCAAAACAGTACACATATAATGCGCCTTCTGCTGACCTTGTTGGAATAGATAGTCCAGTTCATAATAAGCTCTGAAAGCATAGATCCAAGGAGGCCAAACAAAGCCCCAGAGGCACCAACAGAGATGTAGTTACTGTGTAAGAAAAGGGCAGACAGCACACTGCCCCCAAAACCAGATATCAAGTAGATGGCCCCAATGCGCACTTGCAAGTCAGAAAACTGAAGTGAGTTGATAGCAGAGAGCAGGCTGCTGCCAAAACCAGATGCCAGAGGGTATTGACAAAGGTAAACATAGCATTTTTTTTTCCCCAATAGCCGAGGCCGAATTTCATTACAGAGGCAACAAAATTACAGAGTTCAGGTTAACTGAAGCATAGTTCTCAAGGCGTCGCCTAGGCGTCCAGGCGCCCCCCTATCGTCTTGCAGAATGGTTGTCTAGGCGGGCAAGGCGGGCGCCTAGGCGTCCAGGCGTACCCAGGACGCCTAACCGCCCTAAGAACTATGAACTGAAGTAAACAAACTATACTACTTAAGAGATAACACGTCAATGAAATAGATCACAAAGGCCTTATTATGTCTTAGATGAATACCATCATACTTAGATTGATGGAAGCAATGGTCTTAGGTTGCAATTGCAATTCTAACAAAATGGTTGTAACAACCTGCTATAGAAAACTAAGTAGCTGCAGCGCAAAGGCGACAACTGAAAAGAAACCTCCATGACTACTTAATCCAGATTTACTTCAGCTTTCCATAAGCTCCAAGACAGAATCAGCTCATATCATTTCAATGCTTATATGACAAATACATCTTCCAAGTGGATATTGATGTTGGAACATGGAAATAATAGATAGTCAAGTATCCAATCAAGGTGCTAGAACTGGGAAATATAGATATGATGATAACGGCAGAGTGAACCAACAAGTGCAAGTAAGAAGCTTACCAAACCCAAATTGTTGCTCAAGGCGGATTCCAATAAACAGCAAGCTTAGCATATTGACAACCAAGTGAACTAGGCCAGCATGGAGCCAGATACAGCTAATGAGGCGCCACCCTTGGTGCTCATGAACTACTTTGGCCCAGTTGAGAGCTCCCATCTTCTCCAAGCTGCACAAAAGTTGGAACTTTAAAGCAAAACATTGGTGTGCTTTAGTATATGACTATGTCAGGCGAGTGTTGGATGCAGCCCCGGTATTCATATTGGTATATAGAAACTGTCCCAAGTAACAGAATTAGTAAACATGAACAGACAAATTTATCTATTTTATAGCTATATTTGAAAAAAAAAAAAGAACCTTGCATGATTTTGCAAGAGTCATGAGATAACAGCAGGAATAGAAACAATCCAGAAGCAGCAACATAACCTGGTTACTTAAACTGCTCATTTATAACTGAAAAATAGTTATAAAAATATTAATGTAATCCATCTATCAAAAGTGTAATAGCTGTAATTTTTAACTGTCAGCAAGGGACGTAGTCATAGTAGACACTACTCGTAAAAGACAAATCTCTGAAGAATAGAAGATTCCACTGCTGACTTAATCAGGTGTTGTCCCTGCACTGTACTAATGGCTAGTATTAAGCTTAAGACGTTTCAGTAAATCTACCTGCTACAAGGGGATCGATCTTCAAGTAGTTCGTCGTTTACTCATTATAGTAAATATCTATAAATAGTCACCATTGACCTGAGTTGTATCTGGACAAGGAAGATTCATAAAAGCACCCGTCCCAAACCCTTCCTGAAACCCCCAATTTCGCACCGGATCCAACAACTCGGCGGAAAAAACAGGAGCCAAAATCGCAATTTGCGAGGAGCGACGGGACGTACGTGGCGGAGGAAGGCCCGAAGAGCGGGTTCTCGCGGAGCGGCTGGAAGGAGAAGCGGCGGAGGAGCCCGGCCGCGACGCACCCGGACCCGGCGCGGCCGCCGCCGCCGAGCGCGCTCCCGTGGCGCGGACAGTCGTTGACGAACATCTCGGCGGCGAAGACCGCGATGCAGGCGACGAGGACGGTGGGCACGAGCCACGGCCACCACCGGCGCTCCTCGTCCGCCGCGGCCGCCGCGCCGGCGCCGGCGTAGTACGAGCCCGGGTACTGGTAGTATCCCGCGCCCGGGGCTTTCCCCTGGCCGCCCGTCGCCATGGCTGGCGCTGGCTGGCTGCCTGCCTCCCCCGCTCGCGTCCCGCCCGCCCGCCCGAGTTGTCGGTGGCCGCCGCGCGCCCCCGCTGGCTGCAGTTATAGCGCCGTGCGGGACTGCGGGGGACTGGGTAGTGGACTGGTTGGTGGATTCCCGCGGCTTCCTGTGTTTTTTGTGTGCGCGTTTTTGTTTGTGTTGTTTTGGCTTGGCTTGGAAGCGAGGAGGGGAAACCGGGAAGAGCCAGAGAGAGAGGACCAGAGGTGGTGGACCAGAGGAGGTGAAGGAGAATGGAGAGTGAGGTGGGGGAGAGCGAGAACGATCGCCGTAGGACGTGGGGACCACCGGTGGGTGACGCGCTCGGTTGTGCTTCCTTCCGTCCCAAACACACGTCTCCATTCTTTTTTAACGTGTCAAAATTTTAGAATTTAAATATGTTTGCAGGATATATTTATCATTAAAAAATATATTTTAGATGATATCTTATAGTTATTATACACACCATAAATATTACTGTATTGTATATGTATTTTTAAAAAAAATTGAAAAATGGCATGCACATTTATTTTGAGATGAGGATATAAATAACTGTTTACGGGCTACGTACACACACATTCGCTCATACTGCAAGTCGGGAATTTAAATTAGACCCGTCTCAATAAAGAGTTTTATAGCGTTGTTTTAAAAACGACTATGCCATATAAAATGAAATGAAATATGGATGGAACACCCACTCCTAAAAAATAGTTTCATTCTATAGTTTTATAGACATTTAATTTCATGACTTGTAGAGAGTTGATAATAATGTCAAGAGAGTTTTGTTCTCATCAAACTCACTTCCTCTCTCTCTTTTTAAAACCGGTGCCAGATCATCCAAATGTTTATGTGGTGACTTATGAATGCAAATGAAATTATGATGAAAACTAACAATAAGACTGGTATTATTGGGATGAACGGAAACCTTTGCTTGCTCGGGTAGACAGTGACAGTGCAATAGCCCATCCCGTATAAGCAACCGGCCATTTTAGATCGATTAGATGAGATGAAAAGGCACCGTGCACTACTAGTATAGTGTGTTTTAAATCTTGGAAGGGTGGCGTCTGGAGACGTGCAACCATCTGCTTTGAGACGTACACTTTGCTTTTGTCACAGTTCGTCACATTTTTTTTTTTTTTTTTTGCAAAAGGTATGGAAATGGAGCCAGAGTACACGCAATTGCAGCGCAGCACGTAATTCCGTTCCGGTCCCGCCCCAATCTATCGATGATTCCGTGATTCGCGACGGGATAATAACGAGCCGCGCGTCGCGTCCTGGTGGTTCCCACTCCCACATGGCTGTCGTCGCGTTGCGTGCCCATTCGATGGTTTCCCCGGCCGTTGTCACGAGCGGACGAGGAGGAGGCCGCACCGCGCGCTCGCAGGCCTGTGCTTCCAGCCTGCTACGAGCAGGCAGGCCCGCGGACACGAGACGGTTGAGGACGAAGGAACAGGCAGCACACACAGGCCCAACGGCCATGGCCCCGGCATGTTCGTTCGTCTTTCAGTCAGTCAGTGACTGAACACGACATGTGCGGTCTTTGCCAATTTTTATTTGGTGCAACGCAGGCATTTCCACACGCTAATGAAGTGACTGTTCTAGAATATATCTAGCACAGCTTTATGTATGTCACCATAATCCATCCATCCATCATCGAGGTCCAAAAGAGAAAAAAAAAAAGAATCTCATAACGTTGTTTTTTTTTCTATCTAGTATGTATATATATAAATAAATAAAAAGTCATCATCATCCAGGTGGATTGGCCCAGCTGTTCTGTTCACGGACGGATGCCACTACCTTGCCACTGCGAACTCTTCCACCGGAGGACGCGCCGCCGGGGCAGCGCTCGGCGCCGGCGCTGACGCCACCACCGGCCGGGCGGCGTCAACCGCACGTTGGAGAAGTTCGAGCGGCAGGGCAGGTGGCCGCAGCTGAGGCTGATGCCGTGGAGGCGCACCCCGGTGCACGGCCGCGCCTCGCTGCACAGCAGCTGCACCGCCATCGTGGTGCTCGACGTGCCCTCGATCCGCTCGAACGTCACGTCGCTGATCTGCACCTGCGACGGCTGCAATTGCATGCTCCGCCGGCGATCGACGGCGGCGGCCACACCGTTAGTCCATCGTCGAGAACATTAATTAACGGCAACAAGTGTGGCGGCAGCCAGCGGTGACGTGACGCACCTTGTTGGCGTGGGCGCAGTGGTCGTGCGGGCAGTAGTGCTGGTCGATGACGACGGGGTTGGCGACGCCGGCCATGGCGATGTCCTGGAACGTGATGTTGGACGCGCGGCTCGGCGGCGACCCGGGCCACGTCTTGATGCGCACCCCGTTGGCGGTGCCGGTCACCGTGCAAACTTGATGATGAGACCCTCGATCGGTCTTCTTCTTTAGTTTTTCCCCAGGCTCCCCACGCTGAGTCCGTGGCCGGGCCCGCAGGTGACGCCGCTGACGACGACGTCGAAGGAGCCGGGGCCGATGGACACGCAGTCGTCGCCGGTGCCGATCACCGAGTCCAGCACGCGGATGTGGCTCGAGAGCCCCACGTGGACGCCGTCCGTGTTCCGGCTGTTCGCTGGCGCGTGGATGCCGAGCCCCTCGGCCACCACCCGGCTGCAGCGGCGGATGTTCACGTGGAAGCCCCGGCTGTTGGCGAACGCCAGGCCACGCAGCGTCGAGTTGGTCACGCCGTCGAAAACCAGAGTCTGCGTTGCTTGATCACAATCACAATGACACAATGGCAAGGAAGGAACTCGATCGCATCGATCGAACTGATCAAGAAGTGCTCTGGTTACCCAGCTAGCTAGCTTATACGTACCGTCGTCCTGGACTTGGACCTGGCCTTGCCATCGCTGCCGGCGCCGTGGGCGTCAAGGGTGCCGTCGCCGGTGACCAGGAGGTTGTTGAGGCCGCTGAAGGTGATCCACGCGTCGTCCGAGAGGCGGCACCCCGCGCACGGCTGCAGCACGGCGTCGATCACCACCGCGGGCGCGCCGCCGCCGTTCCTGCACGGGCCCTGGAACGCCACGGCGCCGACGGCGAACGTGCCCTTGGGGAACCGGAGCGTCGGGTTGCCGGCCGTGGAGCCGCACGCCGCGCGCCACGCGGCCAAGAACGCCTGCACGGCAACCACACGCACGCCATTGATCATGTCAGACGTTGAACATCTCTAATATAAAAAATGTTGTTACTGTGCATTTGGCTGGAATACAGTGCGATCAAGTGATCGAATGATATTTGTGACGAAATCTGGGAGTAGATGGCACTCACGTCTCTGTTGTCCCTGTTGCTCGGCGCCGCTCCGAACTTCGTCACGTCGTAGACGGTCGACGCCTTGACCTCGCCGTGTGCGTGGCCGCCGTAGAGCAGCACGACGGCGAGGAGGAGGAAGTAGAGCACCGGGGGCTTGATGAAGATGCTGGCCATGGCGTTGGAACGGGAATGTGCAGAGACACCGAGTAGCGTGAGGGAGACTTCTTCTCGCCTTATATGGCCATGCTCTACTCTGCTGCAACTGTAATGGAAGTATAACTTCTCGGATTAATTCGGTCTATTGTGCTCTGAATGAGCTTAATGGGTACAGTAGCTCAGTGCCTGCGATTCTCCGTTTCAAACGAAAATGGCTGCGGCTTAATGACTGCTTGTAAATGCTCCTTTGTGAGCAATGGATTGTTTTCGCGGGGCCAAAGTGCTTGAAGTCTACTATCGGGTTTCAGTCCTAGACGTCAGAACCACAGAGTTCAGAACCATTCTGTTTGTAGAAACGAAAACGGATAGTTGGGAACGCCACTGTCATACTGCGCGCAAGGCCGTGCTCAGTCACGACCTGCGTGGCTGGCCCGCGGCGGCCCGGTGGAGAAGTTGGCCTGCCGTGGCTTATTTCAAATTTCAATTTCTTCTTTTTTCTTAAAAAAAAGAATGGCCTGTTTTCATTTTTTTAATTAAAAATGGTCTGTCTATGGTGATGTTTTTTTTTTTTTTTGGAACGCAGCTTGGTGTTTGATCTAGCGTAAAACATTTTCACTTTGCCTATATTTGAAAATATTTTTTATGTGCTGACAATTTACGTCACATGTAAGGCGTACGTATTAAATATACATATTCATTTGTGTAAATTGTCCAATTACACATAAGCGCACATATGTTGTTAAACAACTCAGTAATAGCCCTATATATAACTTGTATCGGTTTAGTTTTCTTCACTATGGACGACGCACCTTTTATTTACGGGACACGTAAAAGCTGTTGTTAGAGTTCAGCGAGATAAAAATTAAGGTTGGGGTTCGACGTTTGACCTATCAGGCGCTTATGTTATTGCTTTTTAGAACTAGTATAGTGCCCGTGCTAACGCTACGGCTTTTTTTTTAAGAATGCACGTAAAAACCACCAAACGATAATACTTTTTCATAATTCAACTTTGACACAATTGTACATGTCCACACACACAGTCCAGATTTCAACACTCCACTGGTAATTAGGTGTTAAGTATATATATATCACAAGGGGTGCTCTGATGGCAATCTTGATGGCCTCCTTACCGGACATCTCCTTGTAATTCTTCTCCAGAAACTCACGCATGGAGTTGGAGTTGGGTCAGTCTAGCACAGCAGTTTAGTTGCATGAAAAAATTGATTTTAGGCAATAAAAAATTAAGATCTAACCTGTGTCAAGCCCAAGATCTCAACAACTTAATGCAAACGAAATAAAATTAAATATGAAGCCCCAAAAAATATAATATTGATACAAAATAAAATATAAGCACCTGCCCAACCATATAGATTCACCTGAGTACTCAACCACATACATAGTTAGCAAAATAAAAATCAATGGAGCTTTCCCTTTATATTAAGTTTACAAAACTTAATCCTACCTAATTAGGTGTTGCTGATCAACCTGACATGACTTAAAAACAGTTACTGTATAGCATCAAACTGATGAATATAGTGACTGGAAGAAATTTTTTTATTCTCCCAGATATTATCCTTGTGGTTTATATCAGAGCCCATAATACAGATTATTTATTATCATCATCAGGCAAAAAGCAAGACCTTTTTTTGACAAAGTAATGAGAAAACATCAAATGCGAAATCAGTATCCCATCCATAGGTGATTTTTACAAATATTGCAGTTGAATTGCAAGCAGGCACTTTTTTCTGTTTATTAATCATTATATACATATATAGCTGCGTACAAGTTTCATACACAATAAACAATGTAAAAAGTTTCATACATAATAATAAACAATGTAATGCTACAAGTTTTCTTAGAAGCATTCAGGAACTGAGCCGGCCGGCAAGGAGCACGCAAACTATTCTCAGCTACTAAAGGAGCCAAACTCTGGTTATTTGTAATACCTGATCCAAACAGACATCTTAGGTAACACTTGAGACTGTTCAAAATTCTCCTTGTGCGACCAATGGGAACTCCAAAGAGCAAAGAGCATACATCTGGCGCTGGCTATTTGTAATACCTGAACTAAAGGAACCAAACTCTGCTATTTGTAATAACTGAACTAAGCAAACTCTGGTTAGTACAGATAAAGGAGGAAACATTAATTATTCATACATACATTTGGAGCTGGCGAAAGGTATACACAAGCATCTCCAATTGACAAGCCGGAGCAATGCTTGTCCCATCAGTCATGGGAATTGCACCTTTATCCAGTTTTCATCCATCCACTCTATCTTTTCATGCATCATTTTCTTTTTGTGAAAACTTTTCATGCAACATTAACAAGGCTACCAGAGAACCCCCTTGCTGGGTTTGCTGATACAAACCAAGATGCAGAAATTAGACCATAGCAAATGCAGAAATAGCCAACAAAACATGAGATATTGATGATTGATAAACATACAAGAATGATTGACATAAGGAAATTGATGTCCACACCTGCCAATGCTCCCAACAAGAGACATCATATGATCAGGGCATGCTCCAGGAATTTCCATATGAAGGAACTGAATATTAGTTCTTGTATATTTAACACAATCACCTATTAAAATTTGAAAGTTTCAACTTCAACATGGATAGGAGTTAGTTTCAGGATATATCCAACCTTTTAATTTATCCATTGTTCTAGTCAAGACAGTTTTACAGTGTAGAATGTCGTATTGCCAAATGCCAAGTGTCTAATTTTATCACTGTTTTGGTCTGAATAGAATACAATCAGAACATCCAGTAGATAAGCAGCACCACCCATGATTTTTCTAACTAATCTGAATCTTTTCTTGAGGAATATAGACTCCAATAGCATTGTGAAGGGTATTAGGTCCAACTTTGTCATCTGCAGAACATACTGAAATTGAGCACGTGATCTTTGCTTCAGTGATCGCGAGAGAGAAAAAATAAAAAAATTTAACAAGTGATCTTTGCTTCACCAAATGTTAAATTTTAATTTCAAAAGAAAGAACAGCTGTTGGCTATGGCGCTAAATCTATCAGGAAAAAAATAACTTGACTCTAAATCAATCAGTGATTTTATATACCCATGGTGCCTGCACAAAATTTCAAAAAGCCACAATATTCTTTACTGAAAACAGCATGGGTGCAATACCTTAACAAAATACTTTGTTGGGTTTTCCATGGATCTGAGGATAGTCAAAAGCACGGGGGAAGCCTTAGCTATCGGGTTCTCCTTGCACTTCCTCGAGTCCGTCGTCGGCCGGTAGTGTGCCAGGTCCACGTCCATCTCGACGGCTCCAAATGAACCTGTCGCCCTGCAAAACAAGGATCAATCAACCATTGAGGCATTCCGTCCAACAACATGCATGTGTGTGCCAACAAAGAGGGAAAAGGGCCAAGAGCGCCGCCGGCCGATGGAGCCGGGTCGCTCGGGCCGCCATCGTGTGTAGGTGGACGAGCACACTGGCCGCGCCCCTCGGCCGGGAGGTTGCTCCGCCGGTGGTGCCTCTGGGCTGGAGTCCGCGCAGTTGGCCGCACCTCCCGTGCATTATCCCCGCCCTCGATTTAGGGTTCAGGCGAGAGCAAGAGAGAGAGATGCATGAGCGGGCGGAGTGAAGGGCGCCGCAGCGTGTCGATTGGGGAGGGAGGTGTCGCCGCAGCCCTCCCTGGGCGCCATGGCTGGCCGCCGCCCGCCCGCGTGGGGGAAGAGTCGGAGAGGAATTGTGTGCGTCCCGGGGAGGACTGGGTGGCGCACCGGGCGGAAGAAAAAAAAAAAGACGAAATAAAGAGCGTAGAGGAGGAATCGAACCGTGGCTGCGGTGGGAGGCTCTAAAGTCATGATGACGGGGGATGGAATGAGTGATGGAGGGGAGGAGGTGTGACACTTTTGATCTGGGCCGTCTGATGTGAATGAGTAAGATGAGAGAATGATTGAAATTGAATCTAGGCTGTCTATTTTAATTGTGTTGGTTTTCTGGGTACAATTTCGTGGGTGTATTAAGATGGGACTCCTCAGCGGGGACGTTTTTCGTGTGTGGCTGTAGCAAAGAAAACTTGGTGCATTAGTAGGTTGATTATCAATTAGGATGTAGCATTTATAGTGATTATTAGGGGTGGGAGCACTAGTACAGATTACGGCTACGACAAGCATACTAGCTAATTGGGATTATGGTTTGTGTCCCATTGTAAAAACATCTCGATCTGTGGTGGCTACATAGCCCCTGAAAATTTCCACTTAAGAAGAAGATTTTTTTCACGTGGATCGGAAAAGCCCTTGAACCTATGTTATACCCATACAAAGCGGTACCATAATTTTTTAAGATGGGACAGCCACATACCTATGTTTTAGACATGGAGCGATGGAGGAGTTTTTTTTTATCTCGCTCGGAAAAAAATCTCCGAAAACAACGCGTAGGTGTGCCACACGTGAGGCTCGATCCCGAGCCACGAGAGTGCCAATGTGAATGCTAAACCAGTCAGTCTAGCACCTCTTATCTATGAATGTGAGTGCTAAACCAGTCAGTCTAGCACCTCTTAGCTATGTCCCACTATATGCTCACGTTGCAATTTTGATCAGCTTACAACATCCGTACTGATTAAAAGTTGCAATAGACATAGTGATTAAAGCGGTAAAGCCACAAATAGATTTACTGATTAGTGATTAGGATATATGGTTCACTCTATCACTTGCTCAGATTGCTACTTTTTTTTAGATTGCTCAGATTGCTACTTAACGTCGTTAATTCATTGGCAAATTTTCTTTGTTTTTTCCTTTTAGAATGCTGCGTCCCACGTTATTATTTTGTTGATTCAGTGATTATTTCCTTACCAAATTCGACATATGTATTATAAGAAAAAAAAATCTCTATTCGATACACGCTGCATGCTCATGACAATCACCGTGTGTCAAGAAAGTTGCTTTCTTTTGAAAATGTGATCTTGAATGTGGTTGCGGCCGAGCGAGACTGCATGCTTATTCAGTTCACACATGAAGAGAAAGCCAACGGTCAATCGACTTATTAGGATTGTCCCTGCGTCAAGCTGATGGTTTATTTTATGTTTTCTGTCTTTGAGCTTGCGCTAGCTAGACACCCGAGAGAGATGGTTGGGACTTAAAAAAACAGGTTAGGAACTTGGGATATGACAAGGCTCAACAATACAAGAAAGTCCTCCGTGGATCAACAGTGAGCTATGCGCGTGAAGCTAGCTCTTTGGCAATCACCGAATTGAGAATGGGATCATCTAATCGGGCAGAGAGAGAATATGGAAAGGAGCAACTGTTCGCCGTTCACCGACATGTGGTGAGAAAAATTGATGGTCAGTTGGTCACCAATATAAGAAAGTCCTCTAATGAAAAGTGGAAGCACAAACAAAGAGTCGTCTGTAGAATAGAGTGAAGCCGTTGAAATGGGGAGTTTGAGCCTTGACTATGCAAGGGCAGTAGGCCCAAAACGGGAAGCTCAACTATGAAACCTTGGCGCCTCTGTCGTTGGATTAATTTACCGTCAAGGCGACAACTATTCTAAACTGCATGCCAACCTATTTACATTTACAGGGTAATTAAATTAAATAAACAAAGGAGTACGTAGACCAACAGTCTACTGTTAGAGCTGGTTTTATTTATTTTTCCAAAATAAAAAAGAACGAGTTGAAGAAACCGTGGTCTCCGCCGGTGGCAGTGGCACACTATGCAAAGCGTCGCCATCGGCGTCCCAATCATACCGGACTTGGCTTGGAAGAAAGCGCCTTTCGCACCTTCTAGTAGGCGCGACGCGACGTTTCCTCACCATCGCCAGATATTTTTCGCGTGAGAAACGCTGCGTAATCCACCTGGAATCGACGAGTCGACGTAGACAAACAGACACACACACCCCTTTGTCGGAATATCTCAATTCTGACCAGCGCCTCAGCAGCTAATCTAGAATTCTAGATGTTCCGGAGATGTTCCCACATGCTCACGTATCGAATTATATAAACCCCAGCAAAAGATAAGCTGCAATGGAATGCGCCATTTGTACTAGCTGACAAGAATTTTCCACTGTTGTGTTGGATTGGATCACCAACTTCACCAAGAACAGAAAACAGTTACTACTACTACTCTACAGTCCACAAGTTAACAACCTCTAGCATTTTTGTTTGAT
Source organism: Chrysopogon serrulatus (assembly GCA_015844335.1). Lineage (NCBI taxonomy): Eukaryota > Viridiplantae > Streptophyta > Magnoliopsida > Poales > Poaceae > Chrysopogon > Chrysopogon serrulatus. Next base: position 106,400 of record JADLZL010004533.1, on the reverse strand, counting down.
CGTTATATATACACAAAGGATGCCCGGTACTTGCAGTAATATGAGATAAATAAACTAACAAAAAGATATTAGTACTACATAAACACTGGAGTTTTATTAAGGATCAGTCAGTAAATCCCCAGCTAATCAGATCTCTCGTTCTACTAGTTTAACCTGCAATATACTTAGTACTAGCATTAGTAAGTGTAACAATTTACTGAGATGGACGGTGTCTTTGCAAAGCTCGAGTCACCTCGAGTTGTTGGACCCGTCGTGGTCGCTCCCGGCGCTGCCCGAGCCGTTGCAGGCCCGGAGCGGGTGGTACACGGGCCTGGGCCGGTAAATGGGCCACGGCTGCGGCTCCCGCTCCGTCGCGTTGTACGGCTGCTGCTGGTCGGGTCCGTCGGGATGCGCGGCGTCCACCGGCTCCGCCTTCACCTCCGCCGCGCGGAGGCCGACGGGGTCGTCCACGCCGCCGCCGCCGCCGGCGTCGCCGTTGCTCTCGTCCCGCATTCGTTTCCGCCCGATGGAGACGCCGAACAGCCTGGCGCCCGCCTTCTCGACCTCGTGCTCCGTTCCCGCGGCCGCGGCCTCGACGGCCATGGGCGCGGGGTGGCCCCGGCACGAGGGTAGGAGCTCCAGGATCGACGGGAGCGGGGGCGGCGCCGCGGCGGCGTCCGACGACTCGCCGGAGCAGTTCCCTCGCGGCCGCCGCCGCCGCAGCCGACGACGCCTTGGCGCCGTCCGGCTGCTGAGTGGCGGCGTACTTGGACATGAGGAGGAGGATGTTGTTGCAGAGCTTCTTCATCTGCCCGAGCTCGCGCGCGAGCCGCGAGTTCTCGCGACGCAGCCGCTCGTTCTCCTCGCCCACGTCGCCGGACGCCACCCCCCCGCCGGAGCCCGACCCGGACGGCGCCGGCGGCTGCAGCGAGGGCTCAGGGGACGAGCTCGATGACAGCACCTGCTCCTCGCCGGAGTACACCGGCGAGCCCACGGGCAGCGCCATCGGGATGGCCGCCGCCGCCGGCCGCCGCAGCGGCGGCCACCGTGACCGCCCCGTGGCCGCCGCGGCCGGCGTCACCTTCCGGCGGTGTATGTCGCAGAGCAGCCGCTTCTCCCCTCGCCGGAAGCAGTCGTTCGCGAACTCCCACCTGTCCGGCACGATCTTCCTGAACCCCTGCACCCGTGGGATCACAACAAACCGTCAGCGCCACGCGGAGACGATCCATCATACACAGCACGGAAAGGAGAGAGATTTCGAGACGAAACGAGACGATGGATGATGCGGCGGGGACGGGGACAAGGCGCTCACGTAGGTGTTGAGCTGGCGGACGAAGCTGGAGAAGTTGTTGTGCTTGAAGTACTTGGGGAGGAGGTCGCGGGCGAACTCCGCCGGGCGCCACACGATGAAGGCGGACCCGTCGTCGTTCCACGAGATGACGTCGTCGACGGCCGGGTCGTCCACCAGCTGGTACGTCTTGGTGAGGAACGGCGTGGGCACGGACCTCTGCCCCGCCGTGGTCGCTGGCGCCGGCGCCCGCGCCGTCGCGCTCACGCCCTCAGCCGGCTGCGGCGTGGAGGTGACGGGCGGCGGCTCGCCCACCGCCGCGGCGGCCTGCTCGGCGGCCATGGCGCCGCCGGCCGCGCGGATCTGGCTGGGGGCACCGTCGGCGCCGGAACAGAGAGATAGAGAGAGAGAGAGAGAGAGAGAGAGAGAGAGAGAGAGAAGAAAGAAAGGTGGTGGGTTCTGGAAGTTTCTGGTCGCGTGGCGTGGAGAGAAACCAGCGCGCGGCGGTTACGAGCAGAGAGAGAGGAGGCGAGGGGGGCGCGGAGGAGTCGGAGGAGAAGACGGGAGAAGAGGGACGCGGTCGCGGAGGGAGGCGCTAATATGGCGAGGAGGGCGACCCGCCAGCCACTCGTGCCGGGACCGGGAAAGAAGCGTGCGGAAGCGGAAGCCAAGTCGCGCGCGACGCGCGGCGCGGCCGGAGCGGGAGCGGGAGGGTACGGGGTGGGCGTCCGGTTGGCGTGAGAGGGTGTCTGGCCCGCCGGATGGGAGCCCTGGGGTGGAGATGGGATTGGGGTGGCGGCGCGCGGGGGCGTGGTGGGTGGGGCGACGAAAGGAAACTGCGAGAAGGTTCCGTTGTTTTTTCCCCCGGTTCGGTGTTCTGGAAGCTTCAAGGCCCGGCGGAGGAATCTTGGACACGTCTCGGGTGCCGGTGGGCCCCGCTGACTAAAAATATCGTATAAAGTTTTTTTTTTTTGCGAATATATATCATAGAAACTTTAGAAAATCGAAAGATTGTTTGCGCTAATAACGAACCACAGCCAGCTACAGGGTTCTATAGAAATCTCTGCGTACGGAGTACGTAGTTGATTGGTCCTTTTGGTACGATTATCTAGAGTGCTTGTTCTAGTAACTTCACTGTGGACACAGCGGCGATCTGGTGGCTTCCGTACATTATTGGCCCAAGTTAGGGCTGGCTTCTTATCGTTATCGGTCGCTCAATAGTATTTTTTTCCCTCACACCAAACCAGATTCGAGCGCGACATCTCACCAAATTTAACACTCTTAATTCGATGACAGCTTTTGCGACTCTAGATGAACGAGCTAGCGCAGATATTTTTTTTTGGCTATTAAAGAGAAGATTTCTTTCGTCCAACGCGCACAGCCGGTTGAGCTGCCGATTCCGAGATCTTTTGATGATCCCGATCGCACAAAGGAGTAAATGGACAGGTGCTCGGTGGACGGCGGTACTACACGAGAGCTGGTCCCTTGCTTGACGCTGCCGCACTGTTTTGCTGGTTCCTTTTGTTTAATCACACGTATACTATAGAAGAAACATACAGTAACTAGCAGGTACCCCCGTGCTTTCGCACGGGGCAGCAAGCCAGAATTTGTGTATGGAATCAAATGATTGCTAAAATTAGTTGCAGCAATGGATTTGTCGAAAAAAAAAATATTGACACGGTTTAATTTTATACATGTAGTACTGGTTTAAAATATATTTACCATCACAGGCAATAGAATAGAGGTACTAAAAAGAGCAAAAGATTCCATGAGCACCACAGATAGACCATTCACATATTCATTACGGGCTCTAGAAAAGTAGCAGTGAAATGACACAATGAGGTTTGCAAGTTTAGAATAGAAAGTGGTCCTGGAACTGAAAGTTTACCTTTTGTTAGGCAGCTGAGAAGAAGTACTCTACATGCATATAGTTGCAGTCCATAAGGGAGATAAATGAGTAAGAAATTGCAGAGGACATCACCTCAGCTTTGCAGCGTTTATAGCATCACTTGAACCCTTATTCCAGTCCTATCCATGAGTATGGCCCCAAGCAATGTATCTGAAATCTGAAATGGTCATGGTTGCAAGCAGTGTTGTAATCAGTAACTTTTGTTATAGGAACCAATTTATGTCAAAGCTCAAAAATGGCATTGGCAAAACCTTTTTTTTCATGTTTAATAAATTGGCTAGAATTTATGTTCATTTCCAGGTTATCATGTCACTGTTGTCGTGGTCTGATGTATCGAGAAAATGATTTTTTTTTTTATCGACAACATACATGGAAATGAAAAGAGATGGTTTGTTGTAGTTGGGTAAGCTCATATATCTAACAACTCTAGAGCAAATTTACTAAGCATTACCTAAAATGCTGAGGAACACAGTTAGATCATTGGCAGACAGTAAAAGGCATGATTGAGTACACTTACCAAAATAATCTAGAGAACAGGATGGTGGATCAGACTGCTCAAATTAATTGTAACGCTCTACAGAGCTGCACACTTACCCTGTTGCCTAGCAAAGTAGCAAGGGCTGTGAAGGATATGTTTTCATCAGTATGGGCGAGAAATAACGAATGCACGTACCATAAGTCACACTCAGTTTGCCTTCAAAAAAGAAGTCACAATTAGCGACACTAAATATGCAGGAGTGCAGGACAAATGGTGACACCAAATATGCAGGAGTGCAGGAGAAATGGCTAGGTAGGTATGTAGCCAATGGTCAGTTAGAAGTGACATTGGAAGAAGTTGTGCACCTTACTACATAGTTCATTTGCCTATGAACCAAAGAAAAAGATTAGCACGCATATTGGGTAAACATTATGAAGACATTATATATGCATAGTAGTAAGAAAAAGGAAATTATATGGGTGAGGTTTAATTGATCGCATTTGGACTGGTAGTGCAAAATGTTATCGATATAGCTATGTTATGGTGAAGGTTTTGCGCAGACCAAACATATATAATGGTTAATAGGCTGCTTTATCTGGTAATCAGATAATTGATGGCTTTGTGTAGCATCCCTTGCAACAATTGTTTGATCTTATCACTGATATAACCTAATCCATGCAAGAAACGATACTGGCCCAGTGAAATAAGCAGCAGTACCAAATCAGTAGAGGAGAGTATGAGACGGAGAGAAGCAAGAACGCTGGACTGGAGAGGAGTGAGGTGGGAAGGCGGGAATAATCTCACCGGCGGCGGCCGGGGTGGACGGGCAGGAACCTGTGGCCGTCGCGGAGGAGGACGCCCAGCGATGACGCCGGGTTTGAAGGCTGCGGCGGTGAGGACGGCCGGGATTGATAGGCGGGAACCGGTGGCCGTCTCGGCCGAGGGCGGCGGGACGCGGGATGGAGCAGCGCCCAAGACGGAGCGGGGGTCGCCCGCCCCCACAGCCGCGCAGGCATGGCAACGGGGCGAGGGGCGGCCCGCGGCCATGCACCACCACCTCGTCGGCGCTGGCTTGGCCGGCCGGTGCGCTTGGCATCGACAGAGGGAGAGAGGAAGGGGAAAGTAGATACAGAGGGAGGAGCGTGTGCTTGTTTTCTTGGGCAGCCACTCTGTTTGACGAAGAGGAAAAGAAAGTTCGAGGAGGTACTGGTGGGGTGTCGGTGGAGGCTGGGGACAGGGAAGGGGGGGCTCACGTTTACTGTTCTGGGAACAGTAGAATGTGAGAGGGGCACGAACGCTAAAGATCCACAGCTTTAAGAGTATAGTATAGATTTAATTATAACAATTATTTTTGTGTGTGTGCGCAAGTTAAGAACCTGTTTACTTCTAGTACTAAAATTGATATATTGATTTCCTGCGCAATGTCGTGTGTTTGTTTAATCTCATGTGACATCACTTGTAAAAAAAAGGACTATAAAATCACTTGCTATAGCAGTGTTCCAGCTATTTTCTTTTTTAAAATAATCATGTCGGCACCAATAAACTGTACTCATGCGGCCAAGCTGGGAAGGGGAAATCCGAAGCTGGCAGATAGTGCACCTCGAAGGCTCGAATTGAGGTATCGTACTGGCCCACTAGTCATTTGTCTTGTACTACTGTTGTGAGACACTAGAGTAGTAGTATTTGTATGTACTGTACTATAGTAGTACTCCGTATACTACAGGCCCGTATAGATCGTTCGGATTTTGAGAATCCGAGTAGTAAAGATCTCACCATCCTAGATTTTCAATCAAACGGTTTTAAGATTTTTATAGAAATTTTAACTAAAAAAAGTTGTTGAGAAAGAAGGGACTTTTTGGTGTGCCCAGACCAGAAAGAAAGGAGTAGTTGGCTCCAAGGGCTCGGCGGGGAGGCGTGTACGGATTACTCGTAGATTGTTGACCGTCCATGGGCAGCGTTCAAACGGGCAAGCACTCTGGTCGCAGTTCGCAGGTCGCAGCAGAGCAGGGGCGTGGTGTGTTGTGTGGTGTGGCAGACTGACTGGCAGCATAGGCGAGGAGCGGCAGACACGCTGCGAGACTGGGTTTGACTTGACTCCCACTGTGTGCTGGCCTTCTGGACGTTGGACCGGTCAGCTCTTGCTGATCCTGTCGCTGCTTTGTGCTGGAAAAGCATCGTATCGTACCTGATCCTTCTCTGGTTTTCCACACTTTCGCTGCCTTCACTTTAAATTTAAGTTTTTTCACTCTCTCTCTATCACATCAATTTTTACCTATATATATATAAAGTATTAAATGTTAGTAAAAAATAACTAATTATACAGTTTAGTTGTAAATCACGAGAAGAATCTTTTAAACCTAGTTAGTTTACAATTAAACAATATTTATCAAATATAAACGAAAGTGCTACAGAAGTTTCAATTGAAAAAATTTTGCAAAGTGAACAAGACCCACGACGGGCATAGTAATCATGATGAGTTTTTTTTTTTTTCTCATGATAGAAAACCCTCGTTTTTTCTTTTTTTTCTTTGCTTATAAACACTCACTCTATCTAAAAAAGAATTCTCACTTTTAAGAATAAAAACAATCTTAAACTTAACTAAATATATACAGAAAAGTATCTCTAAATTAAGGATAAGATATATTTTCAAAAAAAATTGAAAATACAAACACTGATACTATTTTCTATAAATATGATCAAAAGAGAGTATATATAAAATATATAATATAAAGTAAAAAGAAGAAGAGGAAACTATCAGTTACTACAGCCTTCAGGATACTTTACATACAGAACCCAAATAATAATCTTCCACAAAATTGCACAGAACAGATCAAGAGAGAGCGGCCCATAAAGATCGTGAACTCAGCGAGTCAGCAGGATACAGCATACGTAGGCCCAGTCCATATGTTGTCTCGGCACAGCCCATCTATCAGAACATCTGAAAGAATAGCCCACCACGCTTCTATTGGTCCTGCCGCTGCACGGGCCAAGCAATTCTCGCCTGGTAACAATCCACCGGCTCGTAAAATTCGCAGAGTTTCCAAACGGAGGATACAGTATTTCGCTGGATGCTGAGTAGTAATGAGTACCGAGGCACTCGCTCACTTGACGACGAGCGGACGAGATGAGAAATCTTCCAACCGGAAGCAACCACGTCCACACGCGTGCCGTACAGTTTTCCTAGTGTCGATCGAGTTCTTTCTGCCATGCCGTGGCGGCATAGCGGGGCCGGGACTAGGACCTCCAAATCTGGGACCGACAATGATCAATGATGCGCGTTTGATTTCCTCCGTGGGAAATGGGATTATGATCATTGATCATTGGATCCCTAGCTAGCTATCCCCCTATCCCCTCTCCTACAAGGTCGTTGCCTCCATCTCCAGATCTACGATCTCGTGGAGGCAGCAGGCAGGGCAGGCAGCACGCTACTACTATGCTAGCTGTGACCGCCTGTGGTTGTGATTCCCCGTCTGACCGAGGAGGACACTTTGGCAAGCAACTCAGGCGCCCGCCCTCCTGGTAGCGAAAGGCCATCACATTCTCACATTCACGGATGCCCTCTCGTGCCCATGGTGTCGTGCTCGGATGCATGCTCCTCCAACTCGCTGGCTGGCGACGCTTTACAGAGCCAGCTAGCCGTCTCTGCACCTGCTCACAAACACCATCGTCTAAACGGAGACTATACCGTGCTCGCTGCTCGCTCGTACCTACAGAAAACAAATTTCGTCCAACTTTAGGCCACAACCACAAGAGACAAGAGCTACGTACTCACTGGTGACAGCCCAGCGCTACGCTCTCACGTGAGCTTCACCAGTAGCGTACTCCAGTTGCTATACCTGTCACTCTCACTGCCATACGGAGTACTCTGCAGGGTCCATGCCTCAGGCACTGCTCACTGCACAAATACAGCAGTGAGCGGATACGGTTTCAGCGATAAACAATCCCCCCAGTTGTCGGTTTTCTGACTTTCTGCTCACCAAACCACTCCGTAACAATGGTCCTCATCTTAATCTTAACCATAGCCTGGCTGGGTCAGGTAGATCAACGCAGGAAGGGGAAAAAAATAAACGACAGGTCTATCGATCCACAACGTGGCCAGCTTCTCCATCCATCAAAAAAGCCTGCAAGAAAATCACGGTTGCGGAGGGGGTGGGGGGGGGGGGGGGTGGGGTGGGGGCGGGGGGGGAGCGGGGAGGTACAAGGACATTACTAGCTACTCACAGGGACGACAAGGTGCCAATGACAATGATTAAAGGCACCGAAAAAGGAGTTAGGACAGCGGGGCGCCCGGGGGTAATTTCGCAAAAAACAACCGACAGCTTTACCATGTTCTGTGCCGCCGTGACTTCTTCTATCCAGATCTCCTACCACATGGCCATGGGGGTAAAGGACTAAAGGTGCTACCTGCCTGGACCTGGATGAAGTTTCGCCCGCGACTTCACTAATAACTAGGGGTGGAGACGAACGACTAGGTTCTGAACTTCTGATCTGTCCGGGCTGTCAGTTTACAATCATGTCATGTGCGTGTGTTGTGTGTGAATTGTGATCGTGAGAGGAGGACCAATGCACCATCTTCTACTGTTCAATACCGACAAAGGTAGGTACACTAATGGAAGCAGACAATGGTGACTGCATGCTGTGATGCGTCTAGAATAATTCAGAGATGGACCAAGGTTTGTGGACCTCCTGCATGACCATGCCTTTGCCTTGTATTGTGGACACAAGTGCGGTACTAGTACAGCTCTGCTCAGTTTTTCCTTTTTCTTAACAACTGTTCTCAAATATCTTGTTGCAATTATGTATGAAGAAATGTCTGTGGACGCTGAACGATGAGCTACCTGCGGTCTGCAGAAGAAGCGTGACAAACCATTTACTGAACTCTTGAGCTACTATATCAGATACAGAGTAGTACAATGCATAGAACAAGGAGCAAAATCTAATTCTCCTGAAAAAGGATCAAACTCAAAGTGAAAGAAAGCAATGCTCAACTAACTTAACTATAGATCAAAGCACACTTACTTGATCAAGCTAAGACGCTTCCATATTTATCTATCTATAACGGACTCATTATTATTAGTTCCTTCCTATGCAGTAACAACAACGAAATCTATTTTCATCTGCACACCAGTAATCAGACGCAAATCTCGCGTTTCCGCTTCAGTGGAAGCAATCTCTTGGCGGCCACCTGCTGCTCAGGCTGCTGCTGCTTCTTGAGCGCCGCCGCCGCCTCCTCCTGAGCCTTGGCGCGGCGCCAGCCGAGGTGCGCCGCGAGGTCCTCCACCTCCACCTTCACCACGTCCTTCCTCACCCCGATGTCGGTGGCGTACCTGCCGGCGCAGTACACCCCCGCGGTGACGGCGGCCATGCCGAGCGGGCCGGCGGCCAGGAGCTTGAACGGCGTGGAGAAGGAGTGCGGCCAGCGGCACGCCGACGGCGGACGCGGCCTGCCCGCCTCCTCCCGATCCCGACCCCGTCCTCGCCGTCGGCCGTGGCGGCCGGGAGGAGCCCCGTCTTGCAGTAGAGCGCAAAGTCCTCGCAGTTGTTCTCGAACACGTCGTAGTCGCCGAACCCGTTCTGGAGGAGGTGCATGGCGCGGCGCACGGCGGCGCCGGGGTCGTCGGCGCGCGCCGTGGTGCACGTCCCGCCGCGGAGCTTTGCCAGGAACGCGGCCGCGGGGACGCCGTACTCGAAGCGGTGCAGCGCGCCGCCGCGGAGGAAGCAGTCGAGGCAGGTGAGCACGACGCCGCTGTCGGGGAGCTGGAAGCCGCAGTCCGGGAACGTGGGGCACTCGTCGGAGCCCTGCGAGAGGAGGAGGCTCGACACGGCGATCGCCGAGTCGAGCCCCGCCGTGCCGCCCGCCTCCTTCTTCCGCGTGAAGTGCACCACCTTGCTGCCGCCGACGTAGATCCCTGGACGACACCTCGCGTCAGATAAAAGAACATGGCACGCTAGCTCGCGCGCGTGTAGTATGATGGCGATTCCACGATTATCGTCATCCAATCCAATTCATGAGTTACACTACAGCAAACTACCAATGAATGCATTATCATGGTTTAATTTAATGGTCAGGTGACAATGATACGCGCGCATGTTGATGCGAAAATTGGTTTTCAAAGAATTATCGACATTCTAATCTATCCATCCATGTGGAGAAGTACTCCAAGACATGGATGCCGGCATGCCATTCCCCACACATGCTAGTGATGATCGGATGTGTAGGGAGGACGTCCATAATGTGCGGGACAAAGTGTCGGTCCCTCCCTATAGCAGCGCAAGAGTGACGGGAACAGGATGTGGAAGAGACACCTTTACGCTTCCGGATGCAGACCAATTCAATGGTCGGCGAGGTGAGAAGAGATGCAAAGCAAAGCAAAAGAGCCATGCATCATGCTTTCATGCATGCATACTCCGTGGTAACTCTCTCAGGTCAGGTCTCAGCTGGAGGCTCGAGGTGGACATCGCAAGGAACAAAGTCGAAAAGCGCGTGTCTTTGATGGTCACCGGATCCGATGACGACGACGACGAAGTTACTAAAAAGAGGGTGATGAGGATTCTTTTGTAAATCAAATGGGTTTCTGATTAATTGATGTCTGGAATCAAGAATCATCACAGGAAGTCTGGCACATCTGATCCGTGCGTAGGTTCGTCAGTACTCATACTATGAGCAAGCAGCAGCTGCGGAAAATTAATCCAAAGTCCAAGCTATTAGTATATAACCAAAAAATAAGAAAGGGCAGAGCTATGAGCTGGTGAGTGGTGACCACAACTCCACGACGGCACCCACCCGGAAAACGCGACGGCGGCACGTCCCATTTCATTTGCGTGCGTAGCCGCCCTTGGGTAGGTGACATGCGCAAGCAATGGAATGAATGGACCAGGGTGGTAGTTGACCGGAACGAACGGCGAGCGCAATTCAGGCGCGGCGCCCCACCGCGGCCGCCGGCTGGGTTGTTGGGATTTGGGAATGCGAGATGGGGAGGGAGAAGACCGAGACCAGAGGAGGAGGAGGAGGAGGAGCGAGCCGTACCGTGGTGGGAGTAGGTGTAGCCGGCGCGCCAGGTGTAGATGTGGTCGCCGGGCTTCATCTCCGACCGCTCCGCCCGGTGAGACAGCAGCCCCATCGCCGTCGTCGTCCTCTTCCCGGCCGCCGAACTCTGCAGCTGGCCTGGACTCTTCTTCCTCCTGGCCTTTTGGGCACGTCGGCCACGCAGAGGGCGAGCGGGGGAAGAGCTCTAATTAGCGTGCAGGGGCAGCGTTGCGTTACGCTGTCATCTCATCACGTCACACGGTGGCGGATGTGGAGCGAGGAGCGAGGCCGCCGTGACGCGAGCGAGAAGGTGAAGCGACGACGTCGTGGTCCGGTGAGTCGTCACTCGCTCGTCAGGGCCTGGGGGTGGTGGGGGGGGGAAGAGGAGCGAAGCCTACTCTACTACATGCGGGTGCGGGTGCGCGCCGCTGTCTCCGGCCTCTGATCGTGGTGGTTTGGCTTCAAGTGGTAGCGATCTTGCCTGGGGTTAATTTATCTTCTGGACCGAGGTCTTGGCATGTGCGTGGATGTGCCTGCCTGCACTGCACTGCAGTGGAGTGTGATCTGCCGTGCAGCGCTCGGGATTAGCGTCTGATATTCCAAGCGCTCGGGATTAGGGTCTGATATTCCAAGGTTATATGTACAGCATGCACCATGCCACTAGTATTTTTTTACTCAGCCGTTCCGGGATTCGTGTCTGACTGATCCTTGGAGTTGATGCATACACCATCACCGCCCCCCCCCCTCTCTCTCTCTCTCTCTCTCTCTCTCTCTCTCTCCACGTTATTAGCAAAAAAAAAATAAGTAAAATAACTCTAACTGTACTGTAGTGGGAGTTGTTCGCGCAAATAGCGTTAAGTAACTACTAGTTTTTTTTCGTTAATTTATCATTTAGCTTATATTATTTTGCACAAATATTTTTTGTCCTCCAATGAATCAAGTTTCAAAGCTGTTTTAAGCCACATATTTTATTTTTGACCGGATTTATAGAAAGATATCAATATTTATGACAACAAATAATCACACAATAAAAATATATTTCACGGTGTATACAATAGTGATACTAATTTGGTGCTATAAATATTGTTGCTTTTCTATAAACAAAATACGATCGGATTGTGAAAATAAATTAATTAAGACGACTTATAAAGATGATTTAGGCCTTATTGGAATCCTATGATATGATCTTAAGTTTAGCAACTAAACATTAGACCATATTAGTTTTTCAGGCTCCAAATAGTAGGTCTAAAATATTATCTAAAATTTAGTTAACATCACAAAAACTTTTGACCACACAATTGAGATAAATTGGTCTATAGTTTAGTCCTTACATTTACCCAACTAAAATTTAGACCATATTTAGCTATTGAGGCTCCAAATAGGAAGTTTAAAGTGTTGTCTTAAATTTAATCAACATTACAAAACTTTAGTCCACTCAACACAATTGAGCTAAACTGGTCTAACGGTTTACTCCTTAAATTTAACTAACTAAATTTTAGACTACAAGATCTAAACGGGGCTTTATTTGGAGATGGAAGGAATAGTTTCTGTTTGGTTCTTTGATTATAGTTATTTTTCTCTCCATATAGTTTCCACTATATCCAATGCTCTGAGGAACGAAATGGTGATGTGGAAATGGAACCAAGTTTTATGCCCCAAGTTTTATGCAGGCCATGGTCAACACTATCGTAATACCAAGTCTAAAATTTGCAGGTTTTTTATTGGTTTCGATCTTTCTTGCTTGGCAGCAAACAGGAATTTTAAATGTGCTCTGTGAATTAGAATTCAGAAAAAGCTAAAATTTATGCTTAGGATTCGAAGTAGCTACCTGTGTCGAGTCAACCAGACTTCACAACCTCAGATCTTAAGCATCCAAAATCAAACTGTTGGCCCTGAACTTTGCTTGAGCTACGGATGGTGGTTATCAAACGTCCAGTAGTTATAATTGCTTTCGGTCAGCCGCCTCTTAACGAGGACAACAACCAGATAAGGATCCCGCGATGGCGCAGGGGGGCGCAAACCCTCCTACCACCGCTAAAGCCATGAAGCCCCCCTAAATCATTCCAAGAATTTTTGTCTTGGCTGCTTTGAGGAGAAGAGTTTAGAGGTTAAAGATAAACTTTCATCCCCCTAAACTTTTATCCTATACTAGATCCATCATCGACAACAACTAAACAAGTTCTAGCGAGATACATACTCTGTATATGATAGGAGACTATGCCTCTCATGCATTAGCTTAATCCGCTCTTGTGCAGGTTATGCATGCGCATATATGGGGCCCTTTGGTAGGGCTTCGGGGATGGCTCCTGGAGCTGTTTTGCGGTCAGGTTTACCAAACAGGCGATTTGGTTTCAGCACCAACCATGAAGCCCCATGAAACGCGCTCGCACAGGGGTTGAGTGTGGCAGAACCGTCTGAATGATTATACTTCCAATAGTACTCGTCTTCTATTAGACACTAAGTACTCAAGTGAGCATAACAATTCAAACAGATTCTGTCGAGCGCACCACATGAGAGAGCTCGAAACTCCATAATTTTAACCAGGATACATATTGAGCAAGGAGCTTACATCACTTAGTCTATTTCATACAACAAGAGTCTTGGAAAATTTATTACAATACCGGAGTTCAGAGTGCGGAATTAAAAACAGCGGAACGGGAATAAACATCTAGCGGAAAGCGATACAAGGATTCTGTCTGAGCCCACCAGATGAATCCTCCACACAAGGTACTCCTTAAGCTGAACCTGCAACAAGAAAAATAACCCTGAGTACACAATGTACTCGCAAGACTTACCCGACTGGGAATTATATATCCCGACTCTCAAGGATATGAGTAGGCTATATGACTTGCTGGTTTAGATTATTTACAGAAAAGCATTACTAAGTATAAGTCCTTACTTTTATATTAATAGCCGTATTTTAGTTTATTAGCTATCCAAGCTAAGTAAGCACCTGTTTTACTTGCAAACATGTGGTAAATAATCAAAACCATTTTATCCTCTTTTATTTTCCATTTCTTACTATGATGCCAGAGTAAAGCCCTCTTCGTACCGTTCTCTTCTCAATGCGCCCGAACGGCGATTCGCGAATCAATCCGCCCCCAAAGACTTATGACCCCGTAGTAAGGTGGTGCAAGGACCTCTACACGCCCTCCCGTCTGCATCCTAGACAAGTATGTGTTCGAGAACAACTTGTTTTCTCCTGACCGGGGCTCCAGGTCCCCGTCCTAACTTGGACTCCAAGCCCCCAGCACTTATGACCCCGTAGTAAGGTGGTGCAAGGACCTCTACCATCTCCGCCCTCATATATATATATATATATATATATATATCCCGAAAGAGCCAAAACCCAAGACAAGAGAGAGCAATCCTTCCGAGCTTCCATAAACAAGTATGTGTTCGAGATAAGGAGATTGTGACTTGACCTTCAACCCTTAGCAACGATCGGTCCTTAACCGACGCGGACAGGGAAACCATATAACCAAATTAAGCCCGTGGGTCCGCTTTTCTTCATAAACCAATCTACACGCTACCCACCGCCAAGAACCATACCACATCCCAGAAATTGCCCAGGTCAACATATTCTTTTTTTCCACCAGTTTATCATGAGAGTAATAATATTTTTATGTGAGTATTATGTTGTGAGTTTTAACGAAGGTTACTCACGCCATTCTCCCATAAATATGCACAAATATTTAATTCCCAAAAATAGTGTGAATACAACTACTCAAACCTATACTAGTAGGACTCATATAGGATATATACATATATAAATATATATATATATTCCTTATATATATATATGAAAAAAAAAGTATATATATATTTCAAAATATAATATATCCATATAAAAATGTATCCATATATTCACGCTAAACATGTATACACGTATGTGAACATACTCTAAAAAGTGTGCGCATGTAATTGATATACGCTCTACATATAATAAAATAATGTATACATAGTATACCATAGTTTCTTATTAAACTTTAAAAGCACGGAGTATTTGTACAACTAGTGTCCGATATACATCTCGCAGATGCATGCACCATATGTACGATTTCAAAAAAAAATAAACCCCATATATACCCACCCAACCATATACCGGCTAGTCAGAGTTATTAACACACCTGTTAGATGGTCTAACGTTACTCACATCTTTAAAATAACATATTTTTCCTACTCCCGGGAGTAGTATGTGTTTAAAATAACATATTACGTATGTTGTTTATCATCTTTTGAGTATGTTTATATACTCATACTAAGATACTTCAAATCTTTCTATGTGAAAAAAAAATTTCAAAGGAACCCATACTTTTTAATATATTACAAAAATGCCACTTGATCAGTAGTATGTAAAACAAGTATAACTATATACTCTATGTATGCATGCATACTTGACATATATACTACTATAGATGGTCTAGTATGATTATATACTTCATGTACATACACTTTGTTTAGTCATATACACCTTAAATCTAGAGATATTAACATGGGAGTAACTACTCCCTAGGAGTAGGATGGAATTTTCTCTCTCTATATATATATATATATATATATATATATATATATATATATATATATATATATATATATATATATATACACACACATACACATACATGGGGTTTTATAAAATTTCTGCAACGTAAATACACAACATATAAATATTCATAAATTCATAAAATAGAGGTTATGCACCGGGGCTTGTCTTGGGCAGGCGGGTCAGCAGAGTCAGTCAGCCACGGCTCCTGGAACTCCTGGAACTCCTCCGGTACGAGAATCTCCTCCTCGTACTCCTCTATCACCTCCTCAAACTCGATGTCGTCGGGGAGCAACAGTACGGACTCGTTCTCTACATGTATGCGATGATGATGCAATGAATAAAGGCAATAATAACTCTTAAAATAAAGCACACACACGTAACTAAGCTAATAACAGCTAGCTCTAATGACTAACACAAAGCTAAGTATTATCATCTCATGATAAGCAATCAAGTTTAACCACGTTATGAACTAACAGAGTACTAGCGCCACGTACAGGGAATTATTTTAATAAACTATCAATCTCATACCTATACTAATGCACAGCTAAAGCAAAAACAATTATGGAAGCCTATTTGTTATTTATTATAGACCTAAAACATTAAGTACTAGATTAATTAATCTGCTCTAGCACCTAGCAGAGAACACCAGGAGTCTATCTAAATTAGAATCATGATTTTAGGACTTAATTTCGAATTTATATGAATTTTACAAAACCGAACGGATTTGATCACTAATCGAAAAAGAGAAAAGCTAACAGACGTGTTTGTACTGGAATCCCTATAGTTTTCTGAAACTAGAAGCAGGCCAGAGAAACTCTTTATGTGAGAAGGATCTTTTGAGATAACCCCTAGACTTTCTTAAATTCTAGTCGCGAACTCCCTCCCTCTGCTCACGTACGTGCAGAAAGCACGATCGGCCGGCGGCAACGTTCCGGCGAACCGGAGCCACGGCAGAGGCGAACTACGGGTGGGTGAGCACCAGCAACTTACCACGAACTCGGATACGGTGCCGGTTAGAGTGGAGGGTGAACGAACAATGCCGGTCACGAGCGACCGAGCGGCTCGGCAGCGTACCGCGGCGGACACAGCCGCGGCAACACCTCCGGGACGGCGGTATAAGTTCGCCGAGATGGAGCAGGTCACAGAGGGAATCAAGGCGAAGCTATCGGTCCATGGAATTGGGCTCTGGGGCTTTGGAGTGGGAGTACGCCTGGACGCGCCGTTCTCGGCCTTTTACTGACCGACCGTAAGGAAACTCTAAATTGGAGCTTTGGCATGGCATCAAGCAAGGTGGGATGGGATTGGTCGACCAGAACACTTAATGGAGAAGCTATGGACGCGCCGAATCGAGCTGATGCGTCTCGTCCATGTCGAATTCAATGAAGCTGCGGCGACGGCCATGGTGGCAGGAGAGAACAGGGAGCGACAAGCCTGCTCGGCTCATCCTGCTTGGCAGAGGGTGGCTGGCCTCTAGTGCTTGGCCTCGTGCATGCTACAGGCCGCCATGAGGGAGATCGTGCACTTGGTGATGATTAGGGAGCAAGCTGTGCCATAAATGGCAAGGCGACGGCGAGCACGGCCAAAAACACACAGTGGCGACTATGTGACGGTGCGGGGCAGCGGACGTGACACGAGACGCAGGCAGCGATGCTTGAGCAGCGCGACACGGCGGCCAGAAGAGCAGAACACGGCCAGTGCACAGCACCAGGCGGCCATGCGTGGCTCGGCAGCAGGACCACAGGGCAAGGACCCTTGGAGCTCGGTGAGGGCAGTGAGTGACTAGCTCGAAGGAGTCTGTCTACTGCACCATCATGTGTTTTGTGGCAGGCTAGCACTCGATTGTTGCCAAGCCACAAAACACTCGATTTGTGTCCTGTGCAGAATCAGGTGTTTTGTGCTATTTTAGCACTCGGTTGTTGGCAGCACAAAGAACAACTGACTCCTACATAAATAAAAAATTGTGTGTTACGGGCACAATTAACACATGAATCTGAGTCTACTTAGATCAGAATCCAAAGGTCACAAAAATAAACAGAAACACATATATAATAAATTCCGCAAATACACTATCTATCTGGCAGAAAAAAAAAACTAAAAATTTATAGAAATTTACAATATGAACATGTAGTACTGGCCAACTTTAATTAAAATAGGAAAAGGACCAAACATGACAACTAAACTCACATTGTTGGAAATACCCAGCTAAGACATGAACCTAGTGACTACCTGCAAGGCAGCAACTAATACTCTAGAACAACCTCTATACTTTACAGAATGCAAGCCTAAACAATACAGAGAAAAATATCAGGACTTCGATCGGTGATTTATTACAAAACCAACATGAACAAATTATAAAATAGCAAGTTTAAAGTAAGTAGACACCATAAGCAGCCTTATTTAAACAACTTAAACTAAATTTTCAACGACTAATTCTCCAGAAAGAAAACCATTCCGCAGATAGCACCAAAAGCTTCCACAAAACTTCAATTTCTGGCAAATTTATAGAATTAAGCCCAAATTCTCAATCACAAACAACGACACAACTTCGTTCTCTAAAGTTGCTGCAGCAGGAAGAGCCTAGAGAATAAAAATAAAACAATTAAGATAAACAAAAAAGTAGTAAAGTGAACAAAATTAAAAGCTCAAGATGTACCGTTCTCTTTAGTACAATAAAAACTAGTAAGTTCAACATAGATAAGGAGCTGTATTGTTTTAGAAAATTCTCAAATGCACAGAAAAGTCATCAACCTGATGACTGCCTAAAGGGCATCAACCAATGCAAAACTCTGAAATCCACCTTACCTGCAACCCAGAGGATATTAACTAATGCCCAGGTAACTCATCAACCTGATGACTACCTACATGACATCAATTAATGCCCAGGCAAAAATAAACAATGTAATGTGTGCTGGCACAAATCACAAATAATAGACTATTTTTTCTAATACAAACACATAGAAAAATAAAATGGGATGGGCTAGCACAAATCACAAAAAACAAAAAAAGGTGTATTAACATAAATCATAAGAAACAATTTTTTATATGAAAGGACAGGACAAAAAATTGGTTTGGGCTTGCACAAGAAACAATTTTTTCCAATGAAAACAAGAAAAAAAATTTGGTGCCTGCTCACACAAATCATAAGATGGCAATGATGACCTAGTACTATGCTTGCTCCAACATCAGGGTGTGGCCCTGGTTACTCACAGTGCACAAGGAATAGCTCCATCATTTGGGGGTTTTGATATGGTCTAAAGGCTAGAAACGAGCCTACACAAAGACATAATGAAATAGTTTATCCAACTTCATTCTAATGTCATATCTATTTCTTGATTGCACAATTATAACTAGTAAATTGCACAATTAAATTTCTGCAATTATGGTATTTACCATGTGCAATATCTAGTATTTACCATGTGCAATATCTAGTAATGTTTTATACTAATGAAATACCATTTATTGGTCAATACAGGTAAAAGGAAGTTTAGAACATTGAAACTATGGATCAGCATAAGTTGAAGGTAATATAAATGTCAATACTTAGATTTAGGAAGTATCTATTTTCCATATTTATTGCAATTCAAGTCTAATTTAACACTACTAAATATATGTCATCTAATACAAATACCATATAGTATACCACATGCAAAATGGGTACAGCAAGACACTACATCAATTGGACAAACTTTGAAACCGAAGCCTTGAACATAAGTACATGGCACCAAGAGCAAAATGGCTTACCAAGAGCAGAATGGCTTGCAGAAAAAAAACATAAATATGGCACCATGCAACATCTGCAAAAGAACTCAAATATATATCAAATAGCTCATATGTCTAGAAATGGATCTTCTTGTTGCCTCTTCCTGAGAACAGCACCCACTTGCTGTGCCCAAATGTCCAAGGTGAAGCACAAACCGGCTAGCTAATCATGCCAATCGAACCAACTAGAACTCAAATCATGGTCGTGGGGATCCAACCAGCAAGCAAAGAGGAAGGCAAGCACAGACGTACCTTGTGAAGCAGGAGGTCCCTAACTTGTCCAAATCAAGCTTCACGTCCCTAAGTTGCTC
This sequence comes from Chrysopogon serrulatus, assembly GCA_015844335.1. Classification (NCBI taxonomy): domain Eukaryota; kingdom Viridiplantae; phylum Streptophyta; class Magnoliopsida; order Poales; family Poaceae; genus Chrysopogon; species Chrysopogon serrulatus. The sequence goes on along the minus strand of JADLZL010004533.1, from coordinate 87,100 downwards.
TCACACCAACTCCCTAAGCAACAAACAAGTGAATAGGCATAGATTCAAATGAATTAAACAAAAAAAATACTGAATAATAAGCATACTAGAAAAAGTGAATTGGCATATTTGAGCTAAAGAAATGCAACTTGAGTGCTGGTGGAAGCAAAACAAATAAATGCACACATAAATGACAAAACACAAATATCAAAATTACATATTTCGAATAGTGTAACTAGTACATTCTGTTAATGCAATTATACTGTCTATGTAAATATAAAAAATCTAGCTCATGCAAGTGAAGTCTGTTGAGAATAAAGTTAACTGGTGCTAACAAACAAACGAAGACAATAGTATAGTTGCTGCCAGTGACAGTTGTTTAGTGAGAGAGTAGAGCTCTGGCTGTCCTCTGCCTAGCTACTAGGTAGGGAGACAGAGAGAGAGAATGATAGAAGCAACGAGTGTATAGGTGGGGTGGGGAAGAAGAGAGGCAGGCAGTGGTCAAGGTCTAGGCCAACAGTGGCCTTACCCACACATGAGAGAGAATATTTGAAGGGAGGACGAGCTGAGCTTGTGGGATTTGTATTGGCACAAATCACAATAAATAGATCACAACTTTTTTCTATAGGAGGACAAAGACAAATGTTTGAAATGTGTTGGCACAAATCATAAAAACCATTTTTTCTATGAAAGGACAAGGACAAAACTGCGGTTTTGTAGGCTCCTTGGTGAAACCAAAAAGAATGAAAATGAAGGGAACATCAAATGCTAGCATTGATCCCAAAACAACAAGACAGTGAGGACCCTGCAGTCAATTTGAGTGGCCAATTAATTTATACAATTCATGTAATGAATAGAATGTTACAAAGTTCAAATTAAATTATGCTCGGAAGTATAATTGCAAATGGTTGGAACTACAATTGCGGTGCCCAACAGCTGCAATTTGCATTGATGTTGATTGTAACTAAGTAACTGAAATTCATGTTTCCATATTTGTGTGGTTTTCAACTATGTGACTGAAATTCATACTACTAGTAGTCTGAATCTTCCACTTCTCTTATTATAATTTGTCATGAGATAAGAAGACATGTCCTAATCTATTGCTGCAGAAACAGAAAGGGGGAGCAGAATAAAGATGGTCTATGTATCACTAAAGAAAAAAATGATCATAAAAACTACAAATAACACATTGCATAGACGTAGAGAATAGCATTCGTGTTCAGTAATCAAAGAGTCAGACAGAGAGATACACAGAGCACTCAAGAGCGAAGAAGAGTTCAACTTACATGTACAATATATTGCTGGCCACTGACTGCAATGCATCAGTAGTAAAATGATTCTCATCATAAAGGACATGCTAATGTGTGGCCCGACTTGTTCCCCCAGCAAATGGAGACATGAGACATGACCTAGAGCATAATCCTACAATTTGGCATGATACAGAGATTTCAAACACAAAAGTGATGATGACAAACAAAAAGGCCACTACAAATAGATAGAGACACACAGATAGAAAAACAACAAATATTTATAAAATAGCAACACACATGCTTATTCAAAATGAAGATAGGATGAAGTTCACATTTCTAAAACAAGTGAGCTAAACTGAAGATCCAGCCTAAATCAAGTACTGCTAGAAGACAGGGAGTGTAGCAAACCAACCAAAATTATCATGCTCACACACCTACACCAGGTGCTGTGATTGAGTGATCACGGGGGAGAATCAGCAACATAAAGTAATATGCTTACTATGCTAGGTGCTAGGTAGTCAATGGGACTAAATAAAAAAGGAAACTAGCAAGAATAAAGTGCAGCTCTCACTTGCACACAACAGTAATACAAAAGATAGTACAGACCTCGAGAAAAATTTAACTAAATGCTACTACAAACAATAAACATAAGGGACATACACAAAAATACATACCTTGAATGAACTCCAAACTAGCAGCAATACCTTGAATGGAGAAAAAAAACTCAATCCATCAACCAATCCAAAGGAGAAGACGAGTTTTAATAGCAGTAGCAAAAAGGGTGATGTTTTACCCATTAAGAGTGAGTTTGACTAGCAGCCAGAACCCAAGTTTTAGATAGAATAGCCTTCTCAATCCTACCTGTTAAAAGGCAGCATGTCCGAGAAGCAAACTCATATAACACAAATAAGAAACGAGCGCTATCTACTACTTATTCTGCAGTTCATACTGGACAAGCAATTTCTTTTTATCATCTTCAAACTTTGAGAACAGGTCTGCAGAAAAATAGTTTGTTCAGTTAAAGTGACGGCTAATATAGATCACAAGCACAGAATAATCTGACAACCCACAGAAAATTAAAAGTAAAATTTATTTTTCAATAGGAAGACAAGAAAACAATGTGTTGTGTGCTAACACAAAAACAAAGGACTAGGTGTCCTAGCACAAATCATAATTAACAATTCTATAGAAAGAAAATGACAAAATGTGTTGTGTGCTAGCACAAATCATAAGAAACAAAGGACAAGGTGTGTTAGCATAAATCACAACAAATAATTTTTTCTATGAAAGGACAAGAACAAAAATATGGTGTAGGATGGCAATGAACACATTTTAAGATGTGCCTGCACAAATCACAAGAAATAATTTTTTATATGAAAGGACGAGGACAAGAATAAGACGTGTATCGGCACAAATCACAATTAACAAAGATATGGTATGTGCTAGCACAAATGACAAAAACAATTTTTTTCTATGAAAGGACAGGGACAAAAATTTGGTGTGGCTAGCACAATCACAATAAACAAAAAAAAACTCTGTATTAACATAAATGACAATAAACATTTTTTTCTATGAAAGGACAAGGATAAAAATGTGCTTTGTGTTCTCAAGGCATAGCCTAGGCGTCCAGGCACCCCCTATCGCCTTGCAGAATGGGGCGGGCAAGCATCTAGGCGTCCAGACATACCCAGCACTCGCCTGGACACCTAAACCCCTTAAGAACTGACAAATCACAATAAATGATTGGCTTCTTACCATTTCACTGCCAAAACACACACACACACACACACACACACACACACACACACAAATAAAATGTTTTAAGTTTCTGTAATGGTAAGTTTTTTTTGACATGAGAACAAATAACAAGTGACTCGAAATAGCAGTGTAAACAAGGAATAAATTTCAGATCCAAATTCATATTGCTGTGCACTAAAGCAGGTTTTAATTCAACATGCAAGTTCGCCATGCAACTGACTGAAAACAACGGTGACTAAAATATTCAGATTACCATCGCCACAATTGGTAGCTAAAGCATCCCATTGCTACAATCGTAAGAACTGCAGCATGCAAGTTTCTGCAAAAATGAATTTTCACAAACATTAGACAAGGAACCTAACAGCAGAAAAATCTATAAGAGACTGATCACAATGTATATTATGAAATAAAAAAAAGCAGCACGCCACCGAGCCAGCAGGACAGAACATTTAGGTCCGTTTTTCTTCAGTATAGTTGATGAACACATTGATTTGGGGATCTCATGTATTGAATCAAACAAAAGAATTTCAGAATGCAGTAACCACAACCGAGGCACACATCTTCCAATCAAGCTATTAGGAGCAGAACACCTATAGATCCAGAAGGTTAACTCACCATTAAACACTATCCACACCTAGCTAGAACTAACCAAGCCGGATGCATTAATCAGAACATAAGCAGGCCAAGCAAATAGGCAAAAAACTAGACGACGGATGTATCTGAGCATTAAGCAGAAAGGCCAAGCTAATAGGAGCATTAAGCGTACGAATCTTCCAGTGTCGCATCTGGGAGGATTTGCCGCTTGGGCAAGGCGGCGGGGAGCGACAGCCAACAGCTTATTAGGGCCCGCGGCAGCAGCTTCCTCCTGGCCAGGGCTACGGGCTGCGGCAGCGGTCGCATGGCCAGGGGGCGGCGCCGCTTCGGCTGCCCATCCGGCGCGACTCGCTGTAGAAGACCAAGGCGACGGCGCATGGCTGGCCCAGGGCGACAAGTACACCAACCGCAGCAAATCCAACACAAATTTGAACTCACATCCATGCCAAATCCCTGCTCGAACCCTAGAACAAATTCCATCCATCCCCAAACACAGTAGAGAACAGATCCTTGAAATAAACTTGAACCCACCTCTAGAACGAGGCAAAACACATGAGCGAATCCTAACAACGAAGATTAGAAGGAATCGAAGGTAGCAAAAGGAACGAACCTTGCACCTTGATGGAATCGCCTCTCGCCACTCGGCAGAGCGTCGCGGCCTCGCGAGGAAGAAGACGATAGGGAGATTTATCAGTCACATAAACCAGGCGCGATTCCCAATTTTGAACAGTAGCACTGAGAGTGGGCCCTGCACTACAGAGGCACAAAATAACGGAAACATATCAGACGCTGCATTCTCGATCCAGCGGCCACAAAAATCGAGTGCTATCGGCCGCCAAAACAACCGAGTGTCTTATAGCCTTTCTTTACGTGAGTGTTGGGTCCGGTTTCCATTTTATTTTCTTTTCTTTCACACAACCAAAGAAAACTTATATTTATTTACCGCAAAATACTTTAAGCTGGATATCAACGTTCAAGCTAAATTTATTATCTAAATTCAATTAAGTCACTTGCTAAGCATGAATTATTAATTACTTAATACTAAACATTTATTTTCTAGTGTTTGAGCACGACATTAATTAAAGACAACAAGCTTAATCAAGACAACACAACATGCAATTATAGATTAATATGATGCTCATAAGATGATTTAGTAAATGATTTAGCATGTAACACCAAGGGTGATACATTGAGGTGCTGGTGGAGTCGAAAAAACGAGCTCCCATCAGTTCCGTTGTCAGTGGGTGTGGGCCTGCCCCAAAATACCCCTACAAGCACGGATGAGACACGATGAGGAGGGGCCATTGGTGGAGAGCGTGATGCACCTGGGTGGAGGACGGCAGTGCAACTGGCGGTGACGAGCAGGGCGGCGGCAACCGGCGGTGAAACCGAAGCCCAGGCCGAGCGAGGCGTGAAGCCGCCAATGATGTGGAGGTGCAGGGTCATCAGAGCTCACGGCGTGCCGGAGACGGGCCGTCGCGTCGTCACGTCACCACAGCAAGACGGGCGGGCGGCGGCGGGTTGCGGTTGGATGTGGCGGCGCATGACAGCAGGTCTGGTGTAGGAGGACCAGAGGCAAGAAAATGGATAAGATCTGTGCTTCCGTGCGGGAGGAGGTGAGAGAAAAGTTAGATGAAAAAAGAAGTCGAGGGAATAATGTATAAGGAAAATAAATAAAGAGAGAAAAAATGAAAAATAAAAAAAGAATAGAAGAGTATTATAGAGATTTCATACACTTGACCTATCAGAAGAAGCTGTTTTACCAAGCAATCCACAAAATGTGCTTCAGTCCCTGAGTGAATCTGCTCTACATGTGAAGTCACAACTGAAACTATTTTAGCGGGAGCCAAAGCTCTACCAAACAGGCTCTATATCACAATGCCACATGCACTAAGATCTTTTTAAGAGGAGAAATAGTGTATTGTTTTGATACAACACATGTAATCATGTCCTTTGGATTTGGGAAATATAATATTCATCATAATTATATAAGTAAAGAATGAAAATGGTAGTTCATCTCGACACCCCGACCAGCGTTGTCTCCCCCCGCGAGGGGACCGACCCCCCCCCCCGCGCCCCAAGGCCCTCTCTCTCTCCCCCTCCCCCCTCCCCTTCCGGCGCCAGCCAGGTGGGGCTCAAAAGTTGCCCCCTCCCCCCGCGTCCCGCCCCCACGCCTCTCTCTCTCCCCTCCCCTCCCCTTCCTCCGGCCGGCGGGCGGTGCGGCGGCATGGCGGCCCTCCCGCCCCCCCTCGACGGATCCGGCCCCGGCCGGCCGGGATCTGGCGGCCGGGGAGCCGGCCGCGGCGGGCGGCGGCCTTGGCGCGGCCTGGTTCGGGCCGGCGGCGGGCGGCGGCGCCGGCTCGCCATCCTGCTCCCTCTGCCTCGGCGGCGGGGATCTGCCACGCCTTTGTCGGGTCCATCCCCGCGCTGCCGCCCCGCGCAGGATGGACGGGCGGGGTCGGAGATGGCGTCGGCGGCGGCCGGCCGGCCCATGCCCGACCCCCCACAGACCTGACGTCCCGGTGGGCGGATCCGCCTCCGCCGGCCCAGCCCCCCACTTGAGCGGCCCTCTCGCAGCGGGCGGCGGCGGGGTTTGGGGGTTTACGGGCGGCGGCCGGCCGCCCACTCCCCCTCCTTTGCCCTCGCCCCTGGCCACACCGCGCCTGCAGATCCCCGACGCGCCCTCGAACCACGAGCATCCCCGTGCCTCGAGGTGGGACCTCCCCTGCTGAGGCGGCGGCGGCGTTTCCACCATCACCCACGGCATCGGGGAGCCGGGCGGCGCAGGTCGAAGCTTGGCCTCCCCGGGCGGGGCGGGGCCGTCGTCCCTGCGAGGAACAACCAGGGCGCGCGCCCAGCCCCTCTCCGGTGCCACTCCCAAGCTCCCGCTGCGCCCCCGCGCCGCCGCACCCCTCGCCTTGAGGCGACGCTGGCCGCCGGGCGGTGTGGCGGCGGGAAGCCCCGCGACTTAACTCGGCAGCGGAGAGCGGTTCGGGCGCGGGGGGCCTCGCGCCACGCCGGGTTCTTTCTTCCTCCTCCTGCGTGCGGCGACGGGCGGGCTCTAACTGGGCCTATGCTCCCGCCACCGTGCCTTGCCCCCACCCAGCCCCTTAGCGGTGGATGGTGGGCCTCGGCCGCCTGGGCGGCGCCACTCCCGCCCGGCCTTCGGGGTGAGCGCTTTGGCGTGACCGCGGCCATTGTCCACCCTCCTCTCCTCATGGGCCACGGCCAGCTTTGGCGGTCTACTCGCGCCCGGCGTCCTCCTTCTTCTCCACCATGGCCGCTCATCGCTCGGCACAGAGGCGGACACCACGAGGACATCTAGCGGCGTCATGGCGACAAAGAGCCGTCTAGGGCAGCGGGTGAAAACCCCGTCCCTCGGGCCGAGGGCCTAGGACCGACGACGGTGGCGAATGCGTCATCACCTTCCCCTGGGGGCGTCGTCTCGGCGGCCGCTCCTCGACCATTCCGCCGAGAAAACCGGAACGAAAAGATCCCCCAGGTGCTTTGGGTTCAACGGAGTTGGCGTCCGCGGGCGTCATCTCCTTCCTGAAGGCTCCATTGGCGCGCCCATGAAGCTCCCCCGACGCTGTGTCCCGCCCCTGCCTGGCTCGTTGGACCTTGTGTTGTTTAGCGTGGTGGAGACCTTTCTTTTCTTTGTTGTTGTGTTCGTTTAGACCACTGTCTCTGCGGTCAGTGTCGTGTTTCGTTTGTTGTACTCGCCGTACTTTCGGCCACCTTCTTCTTAATGAAAATGACACGTGAAGTCGTGTTCGAGAAAATATAAGTAAAGAATCTCTTTTCCATGTTCGAAGCCGTGATGATGCCAAGTCGGGCAAAACGAAGCTCTCATGCAACAAAACCAAAAAGAGAAAAAGAGAAAAGTAGAAAAGCACATAGTAATACAGTTGCGGAGCTTGGATCAATCACCTACCCTGGGACTCCTTTTTTTTTATGGAACCCCGGGACTCCTGCTGTCCTGCTCCTGGCGCTTTGCTGCTAGCTAGCCTCGTCGCTCCAGACCACCGCCCACGGTGGCAGTCCCCAACCGTGTTTGCGAGGCCAAAAGGGCCGTTTTGTGGACTTGTTTAGAAAGCCTAGCCCAAGCGTGAGTGCTTCTTTCGTGGAAGGCCTTCATCAATAGCAGGAAAGCAATGGTTAGAGGCTAAGACTATGGGCCTTCATCAACAGAAACCTACTGGACACCACGCTCTCCGTGACTCTACTTTTTAAATTAAATATCGTTTTAACCTTAGTATTTAATTTCACAATATTATTATCTTATCGTGCGATCCATGTGTTTTTTTTATATAAAAGTTTAGCTTCCCATAGCAACACACGGGCACGATACTAGTAGATTAACAAAGATCCTAACAGATTTGCCATTCCTTTCTTTAGTGAAAAAAAATATAATTCTTGAAAGGAACGATACTAGTAGACTAACAAAGATCCTAACAGATTTGCCATTCCTTTCTTTAGTGAAAAAAATACAATTCTTGAAAGATAAAATAAAAAGAGATGGTGGAAAGAGAGGGGAGTCCACGTTCCATAAGGCACCCAAGCCAAACGGCCCTTCCATAAAGCACCCAGGCCAAACGGCAGTATCTCAAACCCACTCGTCCGGTTTTTCCGTAGTGCACTTCCCGGGAAGGCATTTTCTACACCATTGGATTATGTTCTGCTTTCAGATGCGTGCAGAACCTGGTTCTCACGTGAGGCAGATTCCTGCGACGTCCAGGCAGGTTTCCAGGCAATCCCTCCCTCTTCCCCCCGAGTCATCTTCCACCTCCAGTCTTCTCCCTCCCTCTCTCTGCCTCCTCCGTCTTCTCCCTCCCTTCCTCCCTCAGATCCGCCGCCTCTCATCTCTCCCCAGCGCTCCTACCTAAGCTGCTCTCTCTCTCTCTCTCTCTCTCTCTCTCTCTCTCTCTCTCTCTCTCTCGCGCGCGCGCGCGTGCTGCCGTCGATGTTCCTCTGGTACTCTCCTTTCATTTGCAGGTACGTATATAGCGGGATCCCCTTTCTTATCCTCTCCAAATCCACAACCCCTCTCATTTCCCACCTCTGATTCCTTTGCTCCTAGTGCAGATCTGGTGTTTTCCCTATATTCCCCATCCAATCACCTAATTTTTGTCTTGATCTATGCTCTAGCAACCCTGTTTGTTCGAGGTAATTTTAAGTTCTGTATATTTTTACCTTTGCAATACTATGTGCATTTGATGCAAAGATTTGTTTTTGTACTGTTGTCTAACTCTAGGCTGTAATGCATGACAAGGTACTGATTTTTTTGAGTAATTTTTGTTCTCTGCTTATGCTATTGTCAACAGAGTTCATTCTAGTAACCAACGGAAAGGCACCTGCACAATCCTTTTTAAATTTCAGTTAGCTAAGCTTCATGTATTACATGCATTTGTTTAACAAGTTTGTAGATTTACAGATAGATGTTAAAATGGTGTTGTCCTACACTGCACCTCCTAAAACAGAAAAGTTCATTTGACTTTTCAGGTTGCACATTTCTTCACTTGCAGGATATCATGACCATTTTTTTTCTGCACATTGGTCAAGGTCGTTTGAATTCTTAGCTATCCAAAATGGAATTCATAGCTAGTCCTCTCTACACTTGGAACAGTTGGAGTACCTTCTAATCTGTATCCTACTTTTCTCATATGCTTATATTTTATTGTCCTTAATCTCCTCACTTTATTCTTTATTCTATAGCAGTTTATGGTTTAGATCTACATCTTCAAGGTCAGTATGATCTGTGCTAACTGTCATAAATTATATGGTGTACTACTCTCACAATATAATTATAAAACATCTTTTGAGCACTTCTGTTCCATGGTTGAAAATGATCATAGTAACATTTATATTATTTTTCATGAACAGTCAAGCTGCATCCTTATTATGTATCAAAAAGTTGTGCCACAAATTACACAGTTTTGGTTTTAGTAGCACATGGCCTCAAGACACATCTTACTTGGTCCAGACTACTCTTTTTAGTGATATCCTAGTATTTAGTTTCAATCACAGGTGACCTACTGTTATGGTTTCATTTTGTTTATAAGTCCTAGAATTTTAGTTTTAAAAACAATATCATGCTCATTTATAGAATTTATCTATCTCTTTTCATCTGAATTATACATATGAGTAGCTGTGAGCATGATGAATGGATTGGAGCATCAAATGTGAGTAGTTGTGAGAGCTAGAGTCGGTATCCCCTGCTAAAATTGATCTAAAATTTCCCAAAAAATGTATTCTATTTGTCTGAAATTTGGTCTCGAAACTGCATTCATATTCTTAGGTGTCATCTCGTCTAACCTCAGATTTAATAATTATTCTTGCCTTTCAGCTGGGCAAGTGGAGCATTTGATCCTGAAGGTGCTGCTGCTCCAGCGGCGGGCCCAGGATTTTCACCCTGGGTATTCAAAATATGAAAGGATAAAAAAAAAGGCAATCTAAACTCCTGATTCCAATATTTGTCCAAAGCCACATATTTCCAATTGTACAACTAAAAAAGAGTATATATGATGTATAATTGAGATTCATAGAATTTGAGCACAACTTAAAATCGAAAAATAACCACCACATTAGTAACATAAGATGGTCCAAACGGCAAGGGAAGTATCCAATTTCTCACTTTTTTGAAAAGCATCCAGCAAATGTTGGGTCATCTCACCTGATGTCACCCAGCCCATGACTAACCTCAGAGGGCATCTCATGAAGCCAGCAAATGGGCAAGGCAAGTGAGAACGAACAGGCGGGAATAATAAGGAGAACCAGGTGAGGTAGGCATGGCGTTGGCCTTTCCTTGATGGGCCATGGGCTATCAGATGGGGGAGGAAAGGAGGAGATTTGTTTTGGGGTTGACAGATACTAGTTTTAACACTATTTTATTCTCTCTTTTTTCAATACACATATACATAGACTATATGTACAAAAAGTTTTGTCAAAAAATTTGGGTATTCAGCTGAATACCCTTGAATCAACATGGGCCCTATGTGCTGCTCACAGTAGCATGACATCAGTCAAGAGGTAATGGCCGAATCATGTCAATATTTACTTCTTTGTTTAAGCAGCATTGAACTTTCAAAAGTAGAAATAAAAGAGTCAGCAGGTTGTCTTAGCTTATTTAGAGATCAATCTCATCCTTAAGCTTATATTCAGCACTCTCAAGTCAGACAAATATTTATGTCAGAGATGCTTCCACCCTTATAAACTCATCATTAAGACTCAACCTATTCTGTTTGAAGTGGAGCACTCAAATTTTATTGCAATCAGAGCAGCAATGTCAAAGTGGAACACTCAATTTTTTCTTGTTTAATTTTGTTTCTACTATTTTATTTGTTGAACTCCAGCAGTAACATTTGGTCTGCTCACATTCCAATTTCTGTATGTTTCGATTCACTTTGCATCCTCTCTAGGTTTCTATTCGATTCCGCTGTATGTCCATTTGAACTTTTTCAACGATGTAGAAAATCATTCTCACAGACCGAATTTTGTTTTCATTTCTTCATGTGTATGACTGCACATAGGTTCTAACATTTTATTTGCTCATGCTAACATTTTATTCTATTGAACTTATACCTTTATTGGGCACCGTTAATTTGAAACTTTCTGTTAATTTCCAAACTGAGCTCCTTATCAAAATCAAATTAATTAGGTGCCATTTATTGAGTCTTTTAAAGTAAAGACTTTTTTCCTCTCAGATAGAAGGTTCTTTCTCAGTGTTGACAGATTCCCCAGCAATTGTTGTGTTCTTTCTCAGTCAATATGCCCAAGTTTGAAGTTCCTGGCAGCAGTAATTGTTGTGTTTGCATTCGTGATTTTGTGTCATGAATCAATAAGTGGACTGCCTGCAAATAATAAGTGGGCATTGTTCTTTAGTACCTTTTTTTTGCAAGGCCCAGTTGAATTTCCAAGAACCCATTTTATCATTTAACTGGCACCCTGTTGGCATTAGTTATGCATGTTAGAGATGCCAATATATTAGGATATTTACAATACACTCATTATAAAACTGGGCTATGTAACAGTGCACTAATGTTAGGTTTGTTACCCACTGATTGCATAATTTTACTAGTACCCACTCCACTGATGTACCTTGCTACACCTATACATTCAAATGTGATGAAAATGATAAACAATTATTAACCATGCATAGACAGTTACCAGTGACTATGATTTAAAATAGTTTCCATAAAGGCATATCTTTAGTACATCTACAAGCAAGAGTTGTATCTCTCTGAAGCACACTAATTGTTCTTAATGGCTAATCTGTTGTTTTTGTGTTCCACTTTAGAATGAAATCTGAAGTGAGTTTTTTTTTTGTTTCATATACTTGAATAGGCTTTGTTAACTAGTTCGAATGTCAAAAGAGATTTTTTTCAATTCAACTATTGTGTTTTGAGCCCAGCATAGATCTATGTGGGGAGTAGCTCTGTGCGGTCCTTGGGCATCAAGGATGATTTGTGGAAGGGCTCCTCACGATCAAGGTACTATTGGTGTTCCCTGCAAGTATATTAACTACATCTTGTGCAGATTCGATCTGGGTAGTTAAGACCTGTTCGGTTTTCAGCTATGCTGCCCACAAAGGTCGAAGGTGGCACAACGCCGGAGCTGGTGCTGCCGAGCTCGAAGATGGTGGGTGAGCGGAAAGGTAATGTCTCCATCTTATTTTTTTAGTGAATTTCTAGATCTTGCGAGCGAGGGTTCTAATTTATCTTTTTTTCCTGCGACTGTCAAACTCTTGGTAGGGGCGCAAGCTTCAGATCTACTTTCTTACCCATTCATGGCAAACAGTTTTTTCTCGGCTGGTTTGGCCACCCAAAATGGTGCGTGAATCTTTCTGTAATTTTAAGTAGCAGTCATCTTGATGTTATACCTGATAAAAAATAAATAAACATGGTACTATCGGTAATCAAATGTTGTAAATCTGTGGCAATTTTTTAATATTATTTTGTATAATAAATAGGGTTTCTTGGAGGATCGACGTTCCAAGAGTTGGTTTTGCAAGCAAGCTCTGGTATATTGCAATTTCCCAACCCGTGTGGTTCAATTGGGAATTCTTCTTGCATGGTGGGTACCAGTGGCGATATGTTGGCAGATACACACATGCAGCCAACGAACATGGTGGACTAGGATCATCCTTGCACATTGAATAGGTGAGTTGCTACTTGTTCCACCCCTATAAATCAGAAATTATATACTTGTTCTTTTTGGTCCATTCAGGTAAGTCCATTCATATTCAGTGTTTTTTTCACCAGTTCTTGCGGTAAACATTTAATTTAGTAGGGCTTGGTCACTGACAGATAGAGTTGCCAAGGATGCTTTCTTTAGTTGCTGACGAGCACATCTTTTTCTTACTGGATTTAAGGAGACTGAAAAATTAGTATACGGCCATTAAACATAGCAGCAACTGCATGTCTTTGCTAAGATGCTTTAGTTGCTAGTTGAGGGTATCATCTTATTGGCTGTTCATTTTTGCTCCCTTCAGATAAGTCCATTCATACTTCAGTTGTTTCTTCATAAGTTTTCACAGTGTAAACATTTAATTTAGTAGGACTTGAGCATCGACAGATAAGTGCCAATGGTGCTTTTTTTAGATGCCGAGCAAGTCTTTTGCTAGTTTGATTTAAGGTGACTAAAAAATTAGTATAGGATCATTACTGAAAAGAGAAACTGCATGTCTTTCTTGCTAAATAATGCTAACATCTTACTTGCTGTTCATTTATGCTCAATTCAGATTCAATTTTTTTCACAACTTTTCTCACTGTAAACATTTGATTTGGTAGGACTTGAGCACTAACAGATATAAGTGCTAATGTTCTTTTAGATGCTGAGCACATCTTGTGCTAATTGGATTTAAGATGACTAAAAAATTACTAAATAATCATTAAACCATAACAGAAAATGCATGCCTTTGCTAAGCTGCTTTATTTGCTAAAGCTGCTTTATTTGCTAAATGAGGGATATCATCTTAGTGTCTGTTGATTTTTGTCATAGATTTTAAAAATAGAAATTAAAAAATATAAATATTTGTATTCCCTGAAGATTGAAGCACAAGGAACTGAAATGAACCGTTTCTTCTCTGGTTCCTAATGTGATTGTGCTTGGTTTAATTTCTGCTCTAATCTTTCTTGTCTGGATTTCCAGTCCTAAATTTGTCAATTATTGGTGCCTGCATTTTTCTAATCCATATATGATGGGACATGGATGCAGATTTATGTAGCTCATCCATGAATCACTTTTTTTCCGTAATTTGTATTTAGCACATTGTGAATGTGTTTCTTTGCTCCATCATTTCGTTTAGAGGAGAAATAATAACATGCAAGGAACTAGATATTTTCTTGTAATTTTTTATTAATCTGCATCTTACAGTAAAACTAGTTCCAAGTTTTTCATTTTTCTCAAAACTCTACTGTATGAAGTAGCCATCCTGTAATGGTTACACTCCCATTTCCTATGACACTGAAACTTATCTTAATTATACATAATTATACATACGTTTTTTTTTTACTAACACAGCTTTATAAGCCCAGTACATACATGCATCTGTATTTTTTTAATCCTAAAAACGCTGAAGCCAAGAATTCTTAGCTTCTATCTTGTTTCTTTTTATCCTAATTGATTTGAAATCCCCTCGTGCATCTTCACTGAACTCTTAACAATGGTTAACCATTCTAACTATTCTATGCCTATGGCTACTAGTTTTGCAGGATTTTAATGGAATCTTAGAAATGCCCTGCAACTAGCTCAGATTATGCAGTTCGAAGGAGCAAGATGCCATAGCAATGGTACATCTCCTAGCAATGGTTGGCAATTATGGCGCCATCCTAGTATCAGTTTTGGTGCCTTGATAAAGCTTGTAATTTAGTGTGCATAAAAACTGCATGTTAGGCCATATATGTTTCGGCTGTAATCATGTTTTCTCCCCCCCCCCCCCCCCCCCCCCCCCCCCCCCCAAAGATTTTTATGAACATGTTACCTTGATGGAAATGGATTGCTTCAACTCCGAGAACATATTATCCTGTTTCACTTCTATTTTGCCCGCCGATCCATTGCATTTATGCAGGTGACCTTTTCATTGGTGCAATGTTCTCCTGAATACCTAGCATCATATGGACATGTATTTCTTATACCCCTCTGTACTAAATTATATGTCTGACTCTTTTGGTACATCGGTTTTGCTATGTATCTAGACATATTGTTATATCTAGATACATTAAAAAATAGATATACCAAAAAAGTCAACAATATAATTTGGAATAGAGAGAGTATTAGTTAATTTTATATTTACCATATTACCATTATCCATCATTTTTCTTATTTATATTAACTAATATTTTATAGTAGCATCGGTTTTTGGAGTCTTTGAGAAATGCACTTATTTTGGAGCAAGAGAGTAATGCTTTAAAATAATCTACTCCCTCTGACACAATTTATTGGCAGTAGATACTTAGATGCTTGTTCCATTGTCAACAAATTAATTAGCCAAATAAAAACAAATTCTAGTAGTTGAACAATTGTTATCATATATAAGTACCTTGGCCTATTGCCTGTTCATTGGATGCTTGTTACAATAATGTATCTGTTTTCGCCTATTGACCTTTTACTTGTTCAATGGATGCTTGTTCCACTATCAACAAATTGGGACGCAGAGAGTATATTAATGTAAAGCATTACTCTTGTCCCAAAATATGTGTAGTTCTATGATAGAGTTGAGAAACAAATGCTAATATAAAATTTTATATATATATATATATATATATATATATATATATATATATATATATATATATATATATTCTTATAAAAATTATAGCTCCATTAATAATTACACCTTAGAAATAGATAAAGTAGCAAAAAGTACTAGTGTTAGTCCATGGTCTGGAAATGTAATTATTATGTGGCAAATTTAGAATGCTAGGGGTGCACTTATTTTGGGACCAAAGAATCATGAAAATGTTTGGTTAAAAGATCATATGCATTGTGGGTAGGACATCGCATGAGGCATGTGAATCACTTAGGTCAGTCTTAGAGGGATTTTTATGTCCTAGTTTTTAATATAGTCATATTAGAGTTTCATCCTTATAAAACTCTCATTGGTCCCATAAAACTATTACCATTCTCTCCATTAATATAGTGATATGTTAGCATATTTAATACCTATAAAATTATCATAAAACTCCCATTGAGATTGTCTTTAGTATAAAAAGGGTATCTCTATGGCTAATTAAAAGCAATATTGAATTAAGCTTGTTTAGTTATGGATTATAACCATGTTTCTAAATTATCCTCACATGTATTTTCTTCATTGCATGTCGCTCCTTCTACCTAGTTGCAATAATTTAATGCCCTCCTCCCTCCCTCCAAAAAGGTTGGTAGGTTGTGCTTGTCTTCTACTCGTATTATGTTAAAAAAGAATATCATAAATGTTTAAATTATCAATTAAATAGTTAACTCTCTAGATAATTTTATTTAATCTATATATTGTTATCAGTTATAAATATGTTTACCGTATTACCCTTACTGCCCTGTTTTTCCTTGTTATCGATTTAATTTCTCAAGTTATTGAAGCTCAAAAAAGGAGGAAATACCATCCAAGCACAAGAGCCTATAGAACAATTGAAATACATATATATTTTTTAACTCAGACAAATAGAACTTGCACATCTTCTTTTTCTACAAAAATGCCTCATGTTTGTTGCAAAAAATAAAATTGCACATATATATGCACATATTATAGAATTTTTTTTGTTCATTTCACCAAAACATCATGAACAATACACTAAAAGATCCTATCTATCTACTAGCAACATAATTCTCAGATCCAATAGTTTTTACATCCCCTGGAACCCTTCCATAGATCATGGGAATTTTGGAGGCACCTGCTTCCTGAAATGGAAGAAACCAGAACAACCAGTCACACTCATCATTAACAAAGAAGCAATTTATTAATGACTCAATCAGTGAGCTAGAGCGATTTTAATGATATAACTTAACATTAACAAGAAGCTCTATGTTTTAATTGACTTCAAATCCCAAGCTACAATTAGCTCTGCTGCAGTTGGGACAATGAGTAATGTTCTTGTCATATGTACCAGTGTCATGCCAACCTAATCGAACCTGAATGAAAACGTAACTCATTTCATTAGTAAGCTTTCCTGGGCATTCACTAAAGCATTCTCCAAGAATAACTGAAAGATAACAGAAATAATCTCATGAGCCTAAAATCATTTCATAAATATTGACATGTTCCTAACTTATGTTCATGAACTCCGCCTGTGCTGGGGTGCCTTGGTGTCTTAGCATAGCAGGTCCCAAGCCCTGGTAAAGGAGGAGGGTTGTGTATTGGTGTGGCGAGCGACGTAAAAAAACCAGCCACTCTTATGGAGATGAGACCTGATAGACTCTCGTTGGGGGCGTAACCCTCTTAGCGACGCGCCATGTCGGATCCCGGGCATGGTGTCAAATGAGCAAGGGCTGGGTCGTCACCCCGTGACGCCGCGTCGTCGTGATCATTGTCAAGTGAGCAAGGATCGGGTCGTCGCATCCTTAGTGGCGCGCCACATCGGGCGCCCGGGTGTGGTGAAAAATGAGCAAGGGTCTTCACACCAAAAAGGAAGCTAGTCGAGCCCACTAGGATTCGTCTAGGTAGCTGGAACGAAACGAGTAAGTTAAGAGAGCTAGTCGATGCAGCAATTAGGAGGCATGTAAATATTCTATGCGTTCGGGAGACTAAATGGAAGGGCCAAGGCGAAGGAAGTGGAGGATACGGGCTTCAAACTTTGGTACACGGGGTCAACATCGGGTAGGAATGGTGTAGGCATCTTGATCGATAGGAGCCTTAAGGATGGAGTAGTTGATGTTAGGAGGCAAGGCGATCGGATCATCCTTGTCCGGTTGGTAGTTGGAGATTTGGTCCCGAATGTGATCGGTGCCTATGCCCCTCGTAGGTCTTAGCGAGAACACCAAGAACCAGTTTTGGGAAGACCTAGATAGCATGGTTAATACCGTGCCTATCAACGAGAAACTCTTCATAGGAGGAGACCTCAACGGCCATGTGGGTGCGACTAATGTAGGTTTCGAGCGGGTGCATGGGGGGTTCGGGTATGGTAGTAGGAATCAAGAGGGGGAGGATGTTTTGAACTTCGCGTCGGCCTACGACTTGTTGATAGCGAACACCTTCTTTAGGAAGAAGGAATCCCATCTAGTGACTTTTCGTAGTGGACTAACTCGAGCCGGATCAACTTTATCCTCGCAAGGAGGGAGGATAGACATGCTTGCTTTGATTGTAAGGTGTTACCCGGAGTGTGTTGTCCCCCAAAGAAAGCTTGTGGTGGCGGACTTTCGCTTTCGGGTATGTGTCCACCGACAAACGGGCCAAGATTGCGAGAACGAAGTGGTGGAAGCTTAGAGGGGAAGCAATTTTAAACGTTTAAGGAGAGGATGATAAGCGAGGGGCCTTGGGAAGAAGGAGAAGATGCGTATGACATGTGGCTAAGGATGGCAACATGTGTTCGGAAGGTGGCCTCTATTTGGCATGAGTAGGGGGAGGCAAACGGAAGCAAGAAAGACACTGGTGGTGGAATGATGAGGTGCAAAAAGGCTATTAAGGAGAAGAAGGAGTGTTTTAAGCGCCTCCACCATGACAAGAGTGCAGCCAACATCGAGAGCTATAAAATAGCGAAGAGGGGGTTGCAAAACGAAGCGGTGAGTGTAGCAAAAGGTCGACTCACGAAGGAAGGGGAGAAGGACATTTATAGGATGGCTCGGATCCGCGAGAGGAAGACAAGGGACATCAACCAAATCAAATGCATCAAGGATGGGACAGATCGACTTCCGTGAAGGATGAGGAGATCAAGGATAGATGGAGAGAGTACTTGACAAAGTTGTTTAATGGGGAGAATGAGGGTCCTACCTTTGAGTTGGACGACTCATTTGACGATACCAACAGACGCTTTGTAAGGAGAATCCGGGAGGCGGAGATCGGGGAAGCTTTGAAGAGGATGAAGGGGAGGCAAAGCAATGGGCCCCGATGGTATCCCCATTGAGGTGTGGAGATGCTTAGGCACTAGAGCGATAGTGTGGTTAACTAAGCTTTTTAACCTCATTTTTCGATCTAACAAGATGCCCGAAGAATGGAGGAGAAGTATATTAGTACCTATCTTCAAGAACAAGGGTGATGTTCAAAGTTGTACGAACTACCGCGGGATTAAGTTGATGAGTCATACAATGAAGCTCTGGGAGAGGGTCATCGAGCATTACCCGAGAAGAGTGACAAGTGTGACCCAAAATCAGTTTGGGTTCATGCACGGTAGGTCGACCATGGAGGCGATTTTCCTTTTACGACAGTTGATGGAGAGATATAGGGAACAGAAGAAGGACTTGCACATGGTCTTCATTGACCTCGAGAAGGCATATGACAAAGTACCGAGGAATGTCATGTGGTGGGCTTTGGAAAAAGCACATGAGTGTACCAACTAAGTACATTTCCCTCATTAATATGTACAGGGATGCTGTGACGTTTGTCCGAACTTACGATGGCGAAACCTGACTTTCCAATTAAAATAGGACTACATCGGGGGTCAAGCATTGAGCTCTTATTTATTTGCCTTGGTGTTAGATGAGGTCACAAAGGGACATACAAGGTGATATCCCTTGGTGTATGCTCTTTGGCCGACGATGTAGTGCTAGTGGATGACAAGAGGGCGGGGTTAATAGGAAGTTAGAACTATGGAGACACACGTTAGAGTCGAAGGGGTTCGGACTTAGTAAGACCAAGACCGAGTATATGAGGTGCGATTTCAGAAGGCACGAGGAGGGGGAGACGTTAGCCTAGATGGGCAAGTGGTGGCCAAGAAGGATACTTTTCGGTATTTAGGATCGATGCTACAAAAGGATGGCGACATAGATGAAGACGTCGGCACAATTGCAAACATTTGGTTGAAATGGCGCCAAGCTTCTCCGCGTCCTTTGTGATAAAAAGGGTGCCTCCCATGTTATACGGTGGCTAGTGTTGGCCCACAAAAAGGCGACATGTCCAAAGAATTGAGTGTGGCGTAGATGCGTATGTTGCGTTGGTTTTAAGGGCACACCAGGGGGATAGAATTTAACGAATTCGGGATAGGGTTGGGGTGGCACCTTTGGAGGAGAAATTGATTCAACACCGATTGAGGTGGTTTGGACATGTCCAAATGAGGCCTCCCGAGGCGCCGGTATAGTGGGGTTTCAAAACGTAAAAGAGCGGTAGAGGTCGAAAACTAACTTGGGACGAGGCGCTTAAGAGAGACCTTAAGGAGTGGAATATCTCCAAGGATTTAGTTTTGGACAGAGCGCTTGGAGACTGCAATCAACGTGCAACCGTGACCTCTTTTCTCGTCGTAGCCCTTTTGTGTCTTCCATTTTCCCGTCTCTCTTGGGTTTCATCTCAGCCTACCCCAACTTGCTTGGGATAAAAGGCTTTGTTGTTGTTGTTGTTGTTGTTGTTGTTGTTGTCCTAACTTATGTTCATGGCAAATCCTGTTTATGTGAATGAGCTTGTTTATGCTATCATGTCCTAGTTTATTCCGAAACTTATAGACTCCTAACTTATGAGCATAACTAAACACTCATGTTTATGTACATATTTCCTAACTTATGAGCATAAAACCTGTTTATACCTAACTTAGGTACATGAAAAATCTGAAGTAGAAAACTATTTTTGTACCATATAACTAGTAAAAGAGGGACATGCCAGAACAAGGACACATTAATAAGTTCCTAGAGGAGGCAACAAAACAGTACCATTAAACTTAACTTTATAACTATTCCAGCATGAACAAATCCTTCTCAACAGCATAAGCAGAGAGGACCTACATAGCCTCCATCAAGTTATAAACACTTTTAAAATATTAGTACTTTTTATTTGAGACATGGAACACAATGCTACTGAGGCACTGACAGTGGAGATAACACATTGTTTGCACCTTATTTTTCAACGATTTGATCCAAAGAAAAGAACTAAAAATAGAAAAGTCTAAGCCTCAAGAAGCATAAATCCATAATTTTTAAAGTAAACTAATCAATAGAAGCATAAATCCAGAATATTTAAAGTAAACTAATAAATGGAAAATCAAAGTTGCAGGACCAAGTGTTCCATGGAATATTTTTAAAACACTAACCTTAGACACATATCATCTTCCCAAGAAGAGTATTCGCCTGCTATTGCTCAAATGACTGGTTCTCAGGAACAACATCAGATTCATCGCCGGAGTAGTTCTCACCAAAACTGGTTAACAATTTAACATACATATATACTGCTCATAAATTTACTGCTAGATATATATTATTAACACAATCAAGCTTCATTAAATTAGTGCATAATTTGAATGTTGGTCAACCATTGGCAGGATAGGTTTTACTATCCCGTTTGAATGAAACAACTCAAAATGCAATTAAAAATATTGCATGGCTGGCAGCTCTAGGCCTTGTCTGTTATAATCCAGTACAACTCAAATTCACAAGAAACATTTGCCTATTAGCTTGCCTGGCCAGTTGTCTCCACATTGGAACTGATGTACAGACTAGTTGGTAGGCCTGAAGCAAATGTGATGTGATAACTAAAAATGTATTCATCTACTGCTTTCATGGTGAAAACTAGTCCCCCTGCTCCAAATTATAAGTCACTTTGACTTCTTTGGTACATTGAATTTTCTATGTAGTACCAAATTATAAGTTTTGTTGGAAAGCTCAGAGGAACAAATAAAATGTGCAAGGCTAGGAACTTGCCTGCAGCTCAGGTGGCAAAGAACCATGAAGAGGAAGGACAAGAGCATCAATGCAGGAGCCTTCCTCAAGATTTTGAATTCTTTCCTCCAATTTTGAGACCATCTTGTCAATATCATCCTGCACCAATTTCAATTAATCACAATTCAGCATAAGCAGTCAACATATTATTTCATAAAAGAAAAAGAATACACTACTCAAAAGGGGAGCTACATAAAGAATACACATTAGTAAGTACCAATAACTGTTACCTTTACAATTTTACATAGTTAATACAATATAGGTTTCCACATTAATCCAACAAGAAAAGAAAACTAGAACTCCTTCTGTTAATAAATAAAAAAAATAAATATCTGCAAATTCCTAAATTTATATTTAGTACTACACTTTCTCTCCTAAAACAAACTGATTTGCAGAAAACAGATTTGCCCCATAAAGTGTTGATTTTTAGACTCACCCCCAGATTCCTCAAGAACAAAAGCACACATTATGTACTAACACTATGTACCAACACCTCAACGGCAAAGGAATAATTACAAGTTTATCTGGCAACTAAACTTGCAAATTATGTACTACGTGAAGTATACTGGTACCATGCTATTTTTGTCAAACAAACTGAAAGAAAAAAACACTCCCAATAGGGTATCAATTTCAAAAAGAGAAAAATATTAGCATTAACAGGCTTGTACTAATGCAGGTGCTAGTAGGTAAGAAAGTTTAGAAAATAATTTGGAAGTACTAATGCAGGTGCTAGTAGGCTTCTACTAATGCAGGCTTGTACTCTGCATATGGATGTGGATTCACCTGGGAAGCCCTACCTTCAGCAGCAAACTCGTGTGGCTTAATCTGAACAGGAGCAGGAGCAGCATTGCTGAATGCATCAACAAGAGGCGGAGTGGAGGTAGGGGACAACACAGCTTGGAAACCCTGTGATGCCATTGGTACCTGTTAGCAGATCGAAAAGAGAGATGTAGGTTTACTGAATAATCATCACAAGCACATGAGAAGCTTAATAATGTTTACTGGAACAGTAGCACTAGAGCAATATAATAGCTTCTACAAAATGAACAGCCAGCCAATACAAAAATCAACACAGCCAACTTTGTATTCTTCATGACCAGACAATCCTTGCATTCCATTCTTCATGACTAGATAGTCGAAATAACACATGCAAATATACACTGCAAATATACACATCTTCTACCCGTCATTCATTAGCCACGCTTACCTTTATTCTCCTCCACATATAATGTCAGCACTCCAAGTAATACTGCAAGTATAATTTTCTTTGAGCCGTCTAAAACATATGTTCAGAAAAAGGTGAAATCAATAATAAACTAGAAACAATGAAGCTCATTTTCTGAGAAAAAATAATTATCTAGCACCACATCCCTTGTCTGAAGGTTCTGCACATATTATCTAATATGATAGCTCCATCAGAAAATCAATGGTAAGGAGGAAATGGAATTACCTTCACTGGCTGGGGATTGTCATGCTTGAACCGTCTTTAGCTGCAAGGACTGATTGCTACGCATGACCAAACACCATGAGATGGATGGATCTTCGGCTGGTTGATTAATTTTGCTTCAGATCTGCACAGATCGAAGAAAACTATCAACATGCTTACATTCACAACGACAGGGGAGGCGAGAAGCCATGCAGCTGAGGTAAGAGAAGATGAGAAGATGGACAAGTGCATCTCACCTGCGTGAAAGGAGAGGCAGCCTGTTCACAGCGAGCAGAACGACGGCGGCGCCTGACCCAGAAAGCTGGGTGTACCAAGAGAGTTAATCTAAAATTTTCAGTGATGAATGAGCTCAGAAATGTCAAGAAAACTGCAGGTACTATTGAATTTAATAAAGAAGAACTCAAATCGACAGATTACCTGAACATTGAATCCGAAAAAATCAACCTGATGAATGAGCTCAGGAACAACACAGAAAGAGAGGGAGAGAAAGCTACGGCTGCAAGACGAACAGAGAGAAAGGGAGCGGAAGAGGAGGAAGAGTGATGGAGAGAGAAAGAGAGAGGAAGAGTGACGGGGGGAGAGAGAGAGAGAGGGAAGACGAGGGGGGCAGCAGCGACGGAGAGAGGGCGGCGGCGGCGGTCCTGAGGAGCGGCGCGGAGAGAGAGGGGAGCGGCGGCCGCTGATTGGGTTAGGGTTTGGGCGTACGGGAGCGATGAATTGCCTGGACTCGAGGCAAAATGGTTTGAATCTCAGGCACATTCGCGAGGCAGTGCACAGATCTCAGCAAAGGATCCGACGGTGAAAAAACCAACTTCCCCCGAAGTTAACTTCGGCATACACTTTCCCCTCCTGCTACCATATCTGAGACTTAGACTGTGGTGTGCCTACTTGAGAAGGTTATCATTGGTCTGGAGAAACAATGTGGGACTAAACAGCACGAGAAAGCTGTCGGTTCAATATCCACCAGCAACCAATATCCACTTTGCGTGTATGTAATTCTCGAGGCCCGTTGATCCAAAAATTAATTCTCCGGCCCGTCCCATGATAGGTTCTGTGTTTGAGCCCAAGATGGCTAGAAACAGTGAACCAGGCCCGTCTTAGGCCAGGCTTGGTGGACAGAAAAAGGCAATTGGTTGGCCTGCTGGCTCTGAAGCCCAACGGCGCGTGACACCAGACCCAAGTAGAGCCAGCACCCACCCACCGCCCCGGGGGGGGGTGGTGGTGGTGGTGGTGGGGGGGGGGGGAAAAAAAACCATAACTAAATCCACCGGGCTCGTTACCTCCAGCCACCGGCCGCGGCCTCTGCTAAGCCTCTTCAGAATTTTTTTGGCCCACTAGATAAATGTCCGTGCGTTGCAACAGAAAAAACATAGTTGTATAATAACATATATAGAGTGAAATACGCTGTGGGTCCTTAAACTTTTCTCTACTTCTCACCTAGGTCCAGATATTTTTTTTTCGCTCATCTAGGTCCATAAACTTTTTTCACTTCTCATCTAGGTCCAGCTACTTTTTTTTTTAACAATCATCCGAGTCCATATACTTTTTTTCCACTTCTCATCTAGGTCCACAATAGGTCATGTGTTTTTTAAATAAATTCATAAACTGGTTGAAACTTTGAAAAATTGTAAAAAATTATAGAAAAATCATAAAAAGAAAAATTCAGTTTTGCTAGACTCCACATGAATAGATCTATGCAATAGATATATAATATGATATGCTTTAGTTTAAAGTTTTTGCTTTAGATATAGATTTATGTAGACCTATGTGTTTTTGTTTTTAATTTATAACTGGAGCTCCTGTGCTCCAATTATGGTGAAATTTTTAGAGTGAAATGCGCTGTGGGTCCTTAAACTTTTCTCCACTTCTCACCTAGGTCCAGATACTTTTTTTTTTTCGCTCATCTGGATCCATGAACTTTTCCCACTTCTCATCTAGGTCCAGCTACTTTTTTTCGCTCATCCGAGTCCATAAACTTTTTTCCACTTCTCATCTAGGTCCACAACAGGTCATGTGTTTTTAAAAAAAATTCATAAACTGGTTGAAACTTTGAAAAATTGTATAAAATTATAAAAAAATCGCAAAAAGGAAAATTAAGTTTTTGTTAGACTCCACATGAATAGATCTATGCAATAGATATATAATATAATATGCTTTAGTTTAAAGTTTTTGCTTTAGATATAGATTTATGTGGACCTATCTGTTTCTATTTTTAATTTATAACTGGCTCCTGTTTCAATTATAGTGAAATTTTTATGATAGACTAATCATCATATGCTTAAACTATGATAAAAATTTCAGATTTAATGGAGCATGTATGACCGAAGTCATTGATTTTCCTAGGTTTATTCTTGTTTTATAGTTAGTAAATAGTCAATTAGAGTCATACATGCTCTTTTAAATCTGAAAATTTTTATCATAGTTTAAGCATACACTGATTAGTCTATCATAAAAATTTCACCATAATTGGAGCACAGGAGCTCCAGTTATAAATTAAAAACAAAAACACATAGGTCTACATAAATGTATATCTAAAGCAAAAACTTTAAACTAAAGCATATCATATTATATATCTATTGCATAGATCTATTCATGTGGAGTCTAGCAAAACTGAATTTTCCTTTTTATGATTTTTCTATAATTTTTTATAATTTTTCAAAGTTTCAACCAGTTTATGAATTTATTTAAAAAACACATGACCTGTTGTGGACCTAGATGAGAAGTGGGAAAAAAGTATATGGACTCAGATGAGCGAAAAAAAAGTAGCTGGACCTAGATGAGAAGTGAAAAAAGTTTATGGACCTAGATGAGCGAAAAAAAGTATCTGGACCTAGGTGAGAAGTAGAGAAAAGTTTAAGGACCTACAGCGTATTTCACTCAAATTTTTATGATAGACTAATCAGTTTATGCTTAAACTATGGTAAAAATTTCAGATTTAAAAGAGCATGTATGACTCTAATTGACTATTTACTAACTATAAAACAAGAATAAACCTAGGAAAATCAATGACTCGGTCATACATGCTCCATTAAATCTGAAATTTTTATCATAGTTTAAGCATATGATGATTAGTCTATCATAAAAATTTCACTATAATTGGAACACAGGAGCTCCAGTTATAAATTAAAAATAGAAACAGATAGGTCCACATAAATCTATATCTAAAGCAAAAACTTTAAACTAAAGCATATTATATTATATATCTATTGCATAGATCTATTCATGTGGAGTCTAACAAAAACTTAATTTTCCTTTTTGCGAATTTTCTATAATTTTATACAATTTTTTAAAGTTTCAACTAGTTTATGAATTTTTTTAAAAAACACATGACCTGTTGTGGACCTAGATGAGAAGTGGAAAAAAGTTTATGGACTCAGATGAGCGAAAAAAAAGTAGCTGGACCTAGATGAGAAGTGGGAAAAGTTCATGCATCCAGATGAGCGAAAAAAAAGTATCTGGACCTAGGTGAGAAGTGGAGAAAAGTTTAAGGACCCACAGCGCATTTCACTCACATATATATGAGCATGTGTTATATTTTTATCTAAAAAAATACTGTTATCATGATATTTGAAATATCAATATTCCATAAGTCTTCGTGAATGATAGATAATTAAATTATAACTCTCAGTTGCAGATCCAAAGTTGTGCATCCGACGTTCACGTTATTATTAGTACTTGCAGTTGCAGGATTTAACCCGGCCCCATTGCCCTCTACAAAATACTTCTAAAATTATTAGCTGGAATCACTACACATTAGGATCTGTATGTACGCCACATCCATCAATCAGGGCTCAAAAAGGGTTGAAGATCGTCGCCAAATACATGTATACACAAAGAATGCAAAGCAGATCAAAGCACACAGAACTGCAGGCACGGATCCAATAAAGGACATTTGTTGCGCACATGTGCGACTGATAATCTTTGAACGGGATCAAAGTTAGTCGCAACGACTGGCGTCCGTCGGCGTGGAGCAGCGATGGAACAAAGCTGTGATGGTAGGGCAGATCGTGCAGGAACGGTGCGTCCGGTGGCCATGCGTCCAGTGGCGGCGACGTGTCGGGTGACGTCGAGGCGGCAGTGTGAAACAGCGATGGCAGGGCAGGTCGTGGAGGCTGCGGGTTTTGCCGGTGGCGTGGAGGTGGTGGCGCTTCCGGTGGATTTGAGGCGGCGCGGCAGCGTCGAGGTGTTGAGCAGCGGCTCGAGGCGTTGTCCAGCGGCGACGCGGCGTCGAGGCAGTGTGGGAACCGCACGTGTGTGATTGCGCCATTGCAGGGAGAGGTTGTGGTGATTTTTTTTCCTGGCAGTGATTTTCTTTTTTCCGTGGGTGGGGTGATTGACGGCGATTTTTCCTTTTGCGCGTGCGTGATTGCGAGCCTTTTACCTGTGTGCCATTAAGAAAGTTGCACCAGGCTCTCATGCCACTCAAAAGTTTAAGCACACCTGTGTGCCATCGTCCATCTTTGTTTTTACCTTCAAGCCATTCCGTCAATTTGAGCAACTAACGGTGTTAAATAATAGTGAGAAAAGACATAAATACCCTCAAGTCTGACATGTGCTGTGATGCTTTCGGTTGCTAAAAAAATATTAGCAAACAACCAACAATTATGTATGGATGTGCAGGTCGTGCCAAAAAATATTAGCAAACTGATCGTGCCCATTTGGTAAAAAAAAATTACCGTTTGCAAAAAAAAAAAAAAATATTAGCCAAAAAAATATATAAAGTACGTCCAGATCATGTCCAGCTCTTAAAAAAAGAGTAAAGTATATGGGCACGGTTCATGTGTCGCAGCCTCGCAGGTGAGCTGATGTTCCATAGCCTGCGGATGCTGGTTACCTACCATCGCTATTTATAGGAAGAAATAGCCTAAAGACGTATTGATCGGCAGAAAAAATGCACCATGCATACCTACCGATGTTTACTGTTGATTAATAGAATATCTTCTATATAAAATTACATGAGGCCAACCAATCATCAGCCTCCATCGATTAAATACAACTATTAATAAAATCAAATACGACCACAAATTGTTTACGATTGGCTAATAGAATATCTATAAAAACCAACGTATATACATGCTGATGACATGGAAATGACCGTGATCTAGCATCACCAAAATTATCTTAACTGGCAACAGCCAAAACAAAAAAAAATCTACCTATGCGAACAAATCTATGGCTGGTCGTCAAACTTGTATGTGTGTGTCATCCCAGTCTCCGAACTTAGAAAATATGTCATTCACGTCCCTAAATTCTATTTGGGTCTCATATTAATCCAAACAGATATGGATTCGTGCCCGTGTGCAAATATAAGACTTAATTGACTAAAATAAAATATTAGTGGGGTTATAAACAAAATTGCCTAGACACATAAATTATATAAATATTTACACACTTTATGAGAAACTATTTTGAAAATAATCGTCTCCTTCCTACCGCTGCCGCACAGGGGCACGGTCGAGCCGCCACCGCCGCGCACAGGCCGTCGCGCGCCGCCATCGCTGCCGCACAAGGGGCGCAGCCGGGCCGCTGCCTCTGCACATAGTCACTATGACCGCGCAGGAGAGCAGTCGCTGCCACTACTGCACAGGGGTGCAGGCAAGCCGCTGCCCGCTGGCACGCGCGCGTGAGCCGACGATAACGTGCAGGCGATCTGGGTGGCGCTGCTGACATCGCGGAGGCCCCGAGTCGTAGCATCGGCGGCAACAGGCCGGAACGCCGACGAGGACAACGCCGCCACCAGCATCCGGTCTAGGTCGTCCGAGCTCCGAGATCGTCATCGGCGAGTTGGAGCGCGTCGTCGCCCGGGACAGCCACGTCGCAGCGTCGTGCAGAAGGGTGCCATGGCATGATGGACGCCGACCGCGTCAGTGCTTGCCCCGTGGTCCGGCCGGCTTTAAGATGGCCTGTGAGGTGTTCAGCGTGTGCACTTGCATGAGGTGCACGAGCATGCATTAGGTTAGCACGGCGCCCTCCGGATCCAGTAGCTGGAAGATGCACCCGTGCCGTCTCGTGCCGCATGCAACCATGGCTAGAGCTGATGACAGAACACAAATTGGAATATATAAATAAATATATATTATATATGTAACAAGGTATAGATTTGTTCGAATCTGATCCATATACGAAGTTTTGGTTACTGCTAGTATGATACCCATTGGTATCGGGTTCTAATTCCGAGTCGGCTTAGTATTCTGACTACTTTATTTGTATGTGGACGCGCAGGGCAGGGTAGAGCAGATTGAAGGCACTCAGGATTATTAATACAAGGACCGTAGAGAAGATTGAAGGCACTCAGGATTATTAATACAAGGACCGATATATGAACCAGCTGATCTCCAAATGAAGCCGTCCAGTGGCGCCGGAAGTCAGCGGTGTCAGCATGATTCCAGATGAGGTGGTGGTCTTGGAGATACTCGTTCGCCTTCCTGTGAAGTCCCTTGTGCGCTTCAAATCCGTCTGCAAGGCGTGGTGTGCTACCATATCGAGCGCTCATTTCGGCCGTCTGCACTTGGAGCTTGCAAGAGCTAGCTCATCATCCATGGTTGTAGTCCCCCGAATGTACCAGCGGGAACCGACGAAGCGGGCCTCTGAGTTTGTGCACATCTACAGCTTCCAACCAACGGCACAGAGCAAGGTTGCCAAGCTCATTATGAGGAACAAGCCTCGTCCCAATGGCATCCCACTATTCAGCATCCCCCTGCATTGTGACGGATTGGTTCTGATCCCTAGTGTCACAGGGCACATATTTGTGTGCAACCCAGCGACCAAGGAGTTTGTCGAGTTGCCACCGGGCACTCGGAATGTTGTGTTGGACCAAAGGGTCGCCTTTGGCTTCGATCCTTCCAGTTGGTACATATAAGGTGGCTAGGCACTTCTTGCGCTCATACCATGAAGGACAAATATATACAGAATATGACATTGGCCATGAGGTGTTGACGTTTGGCGATGGCAGAGAGACGTTGGAATGGAAAGCCACAATTGATCCACCTTACCCTATCAAGGCAAGGACTCCTATTTGCTTGCCAGGATTCTTCTATTGGAGTGCGGTTCAGTCCTTGGCTGACGCTGACCACGGTAAGCTCACCACAGATGTTATCCTTCGATTTAGCATGTGTGATGATGCATTCACTGTGCACCCCAATCCTCCATGTAGGAGCTATCTAAGTACCAATGACCTTCTGTGTGAGCTAGGTGGCAAGCTATGCTATGTCCACTCCCCCTCCCCTTTAGAAGTCTCCATTTGGTTAGCACAAGATGGACAAAACATAATAACATGGTCGCTACGTTGTCGTGTCAATCTGCCCATACCAAGGAATGTTCGTGTTTTTGCTTGTGCTTCAGCTAATCAAGACACGGTATTCCTCTCCGTGGATGCTCGGGACCTTTTCAAGTGCAACCTCAATGATGGATCTCTTGAAACATTAGTCAATATGCCATATGGCTTGTTGTATGACCACGGAGAAGGGGTAAAGTTCATCCATGGTGCACTCCCTTTTTTGCATTACATGGTGCCATATGTGGAATCTTTGATGCATATTGGGCCATGCTAGCCAGTTAGCTGGATGTTATCAATACCGATGTACTCTCTCCGTTCCAAATTGTAATTCACTTAGACTTTTTTGATGCATGCATTTTGCTATGTATCTAGGCATATTATTTATCTAGGCACATAGCAAAATGTATGTACAAAAAAAGTCAAAGTGAACTATAATTTGGAACGAAGGGGGGAGTATAAGAAAAGGTATGTTTGAATGCATTTGGATGTTATTGACAGCCCATGGGAAGTCTCCATTTGGTAAGCACAAGATGGACAAAACATAATAATGACCGATGGTTTTTGTGGCTGATGATCCGGCTGATGCTGTTTTGTTGTGAGAGAAAAACACTATATCATGACTGATAATCAGGGCTGATAAGTTCAAGTGAACAGGGCGCGGTTGCTACATTGCTGTGTCAATCTGCCCAAGGAATCTTCGTGTTTTTGCTTGTGCTTCAGTTTATCAAGACATGGTATTCCTCTCTGTGGATGCCCGACACCTTTTCAAGTGCAACCTCCGTGATGGATCTCTTGAAATAGTAGTTAGTATGCCATATCGCTTGTAGTATGACCATGGGGAAGGGGTAGATTTCGTCCATGGTTCACCATCTTTTTTGCATTACATGGCAATATGTGGAATCTTTGCTGTGCATTGGACCATGCTAGCTAGCTGAATGTTATCAATACCAATAAAAGAAAGGGTATGTTTGAATGTGTCTTGTATGTTAGCAACAGATGTGGGTGTGTTGGAAGCTGTTTGTAACAAAATTACTATCCTATTTTTTTCAACAAATAATAATATATTACTATTATTAATTCATGTGTTCTCTGCCTCTCTCTCTCTCTCAATGTTAACATGAGCAACGCCCACCTGATTTGCTGGATATCTTGTCTAATGCAGAACAGTAGTCCGAATGGATGCCACCTTTGGAGTGGGATGTGCAACACCCCGAAAATTATGGAGTATGTCATTCAATGTATGAAAAAATGTAATGTGTATTTCAAAGACAGCTAGTCTGTACCATGCTTTCTTATGCAGAGATCATATTTTTTCGCATCGGGTTGTGGCTACGCGAGTGTAGGGTGTACATCAGCATAAAAATCATGGAATGTACTTTTCTTAGTAAGAAACTATGAGTTGTTGCTATGTTACAAAAAAAAAATGCATGATCTCTACCAGCAGTCATTCATATTTACACATTAATGTTGTTTTTATGCAGGGATCATCCTGCACAGCAGAATGCGACGTGCGCTGAGTCCTCAAAGCCAGTAGTTGGCATGGTTTTTGAAGATATTGAATCAGCCAGAGATTTCTACAAAGCCTATGCTGCACATGTTGGGTTTCCGGTACGTGTCGGTCAGCACAAAGAAAATAATGGATTGCTGATGAAAAAGTGTTTCTATTGCTCGAGGGAAGGGATCCGTAAGGCTAAAGATGAGACAAATTCTGAACCTGTGTGCAGCGGGAAAAGGAAGTGTGAAAAAAAAATCACTCGATGTGGCTGCTGCCTGGCCATTGGTTGCTATCAAATTGACAAAAGAAAGTAAGTATATCATAACCACTTTTGTAGAACAACACAAACATGCATTCATCTCACCTGATACCTGATAAACAACATCTCATTAGAGCAAATAAAGAAGTTGGTGAAAAGGAGAAGAATACATTGTTCAATTTCCACAGGGCTAGCATTGGCACATCTGTTTCCTTTAAGTCGGCATTGACACATCAAATAGCAGGTGCTTGGTGAAGTCGCATCAAATGTCGTTAACTGCATTTATGGGGAAAAAAATGCATCACCATTTTGGTTGAGTAAAAGTCAGATGAAAGCAACCAATGTCTTCATAGCAATGCAGAGCTCAAATAGTCGAGTGTGTCTTTTAACATGTAGTATGGAAAAATCATTCATTCATGACGTAATTTTTACCCATTCAGCTCCTTGCGTAACTTAAGCGGGGAAAAAATGCAGGAGTTCCAATGCTACTGAATCTATGACCACACTCAGATACTTTTACAAAAATGTAATTTTATTAAGAATTGAGAAGATTAAAGGAAATGTAACTAAAGAACAATTTTACTTGTTTGGATTAGAATATTTCATTTATTACATTAGGCCCATGGATTTGTGCCACTTATTACAATTTAACAGTACTGCATGTTCAGACTAAATTCTCAAAGTCCTTGGTGCTGCAGATTCTGGGACTCACTTAGCAATGTGATTGGTATTCTTCAGACAAAACTTCTGGAGCAATGTAGTGTGTGTTTAAAAATTATCTAAGCCTGCATTCACTTAAACAGCCACTTGTCAAATTTTGGAAGTACATGGTGTTGGCTGTTGCTGAATAGAGAGAATAAGTACCTATCGGTAAAATATGTTGAATAATTTGTTGCTTGTCTTGCAGAAGTCTGCAACTGCAGACAAATCTCTAGTCAAGACTGTAGCTTGGTGAGAACACTAAACTAGATATCTGAAACTGGAGATCAACTTTGAATGTTGAACAACAGTAAAGTAAAGGTGTAGTGAGAACACTAGAATAGAAATAATGAGGACACAGAATTTTGGTTGGCCATTGTGTCCCTTAGGCCTTAGCTAATAAATATTGCAGGATTTTTTGAGGAAAACTGTGGGCAATAGCCCCCAGGGATATATTGAAACAATGTGAACCAAGTACATAGGAGTTAGCAGGGAGCTAACCAAGGAAAGGGAAAATACCTAGGGCGAGGAGGAAGAAAAACAAGTAAGCACTAAGCCACTAGGAGGAATTGAAACTATACAGAAACCAGCCCATTACAAATTGTTTGCCCAATCCATAATTGGAGACCGAAGATGTTGTGGCAGTCTGCAGAGATGAAGCTTAACTTCATTCCTGAAACGCTGCTTCCAACTTTCCATAGAAGGCACCTTGTGATTAAAGATGAGATCATTACGCTCCTTCCAAATACACCAAGCAGCGAGCATGAATAAATCCATGAAGAGAGGATTGCCAAAATTCTCCTTTTGTTGGATCAACATATCATATATATCATCTTGATAGTTCCAAACTATACCTACTGCAAACCATCTGGAGACTGCTGATGGGCACTGAAAGAATAGATGCATGAGAGTTTCATTGACTTGATCATGGCACATTACACAGAGATATCCTTCTTCAAGATGTTTATGCCTCCTCCTGAGCAAATCTCTTGTGTTCAATCGATCCACAAGCAGTAACCATGCAAAACACTTTACCTTGGGCATACATTTTGATTTCCAGATCCATTGGAAGGGCCTTGGTGGCTGAATCCCTGCAAACTGATGCTTGTAATAAGCCAGCGAAGTATAGAGGCCTCCGTTCCACTGGCAAACCCATAAATCTGTCAGGTCTGTGACATCTCTGAAAATTCCAATCTCATCTCTGAAGATTAGGAACTGATTATGTGCTTGTCTGGTCATGGGTAACCTGAAAAGATCTAGCAAGTCTTCTGCATCAAGACCACCTTTCAATGACAAACTTTTGTTGGTTGCAAAATGATATAGCTCTGGGAATTTGATAGCAAAAGGATGATCTCCTTGAATTGAGTCTTTCCAAAGGCCAATAGTATCACCAATACCTGGCAAACAGCTTGCTATGTCCCTGAACTTGTCACAGAGTTTTAAAATGTCCTTCCACCAAAATGACCCTCTGGGTGATGAAAGATGTGGCACTTTGTGCTGATAATAAGCTTCCTTGATTAGGTGAACCCATGGTATATCTGCCTTATTATAGTACTTTATCATGTGCTTTAGGAGAAGAGCTTCATTTTGTATATAGAGATTTTTAACACCCAAACCTCCTTTATTCTTAGGCTGCATTACCATCTCCCATGCTGCTAGATTATAACTGAAACGACCCGCGATTTCCTCGAAGGGAAATCCACAGAGTACATCGAATACAGTTGATACCATTGCTCATACATCGCGAAAGATACAAATTACAGAGTATTACAACACCTGTAACACAACTAAGTACATCGTATCCTAGCGATAAACATACATGGATCAACATCAGAGTAGTCGTAGCGTCATAGTGGGTGAAGGCTCCTCCTTCACGGAAAATCATCAGAGTTGGGGTAGAGTATCAGCGGGCGTAGACTTTCTCCTTAACCAAACTTGAGTGTAGGAACGGGACCACCTAATTCTTCCAGCTCCATTATCGTCGTAGTCCTCCTCGGGTACCAAACCTGCTCAACTCTATCAGTACGATTTGTACTGGCCACTAGCTCCCACCCTATGCTTTGCTTTGCTATGTGGTAAGTGGAATGCAAGGGTAGAGGAAAAGGCCTATATTTGGCTGTAGTTTTCCTATGCAAATTCATAACATAAATATAATGTAGTTCATCAAGTTTTAACCCATCTCATCCATACATCCATCCATCCCATCCATATCCACATCCACATCCACACATCTCACCACACTCTCACTCTCTAGTCGGCAAGGAAGACTCCCGCTCCTCCTTGCCTCAACGGCCTAAGCCGGAATCCAACAACACCCAGGGGGGGAGAAGAAATGGACACCTCTCACTATAACGAACAAGTGGTACTCACGGGAATGTCCATACCGGGGACACGGCTATACGTATAGATTTAGTAACTCTGCAGAGTGTGTACACCTGGAACCACAAGATCACCATCATCGACGATGCCTCGTCTAGGCTGATACCAAGCCGCCGCCTAACGGGCCCAATGCCACCCTACCACTCAGCTCTGGGGCACCCCGGAGATCCACCGGCACGCTGAGACTGTGAGACGTGGTACCGGATCCCTGAGGGTTCCACGTTGTCTCAGGAGGGTGTGGGTCTCGGCACCCGTACCTCCCTACACTATCACCTACCAACCTAGTAGTAATGGCAGGGGGCCAGCTAGTCGTCAAGTCGTTTCCCGCCCATCAGGAACGAGTGGTGTGTACGAAATGGTCCCATGAACCGCATCCTCGCCCAATCGGTCCCTTAGAAGGACTAGACAGATATCTTCACAAGGGGCTCAACGCCCGTGCCTCGATGGCACCTCCATTCCGTGGATTCGTCCCCACGAAGACACTCCTCCCCGGAATCTACTCACATCACATGTACCCGCCACGGTACTCTCTCACACATAGGGAGTGCCCAGATCACACTCTCCCCCGGCAAGACTTGTCCCCCGACTCGTCGTAGATCCTGTCCAGTCGACACAACCCTCACCACACACCCAAGACACACGCCTAGATCTCTCCCATGTTAACCCAGTTATCCAGTTTACGGCACCACGTGCCTTAGCCACACACAAGCATGTATGAGTAAAGTGTAAGTGTGTAGCAAGTATATATCATGAAGTAGGCGAGCGTCTATCCTAGCAGTGGGTGTGCAGGGGAAAGGTGGCGTCAAGGTATTGGATTATCAAGCAATCTATCATGCATCCTATCACAGTTCATTTGTACAAAGTAAAGCACTAGCAGCTACACATTGCATGCCTAATAGGATTCTACGAGGTTGGGTGGGACGTGGCACCTGTTCATAGCAATCCATAATCATTCACATCTGGTTGACCTTCGCATTTCCTTCCTTCAGCGGTCCTCCGATCCGTCCATCGTCACCGCGATGCAACTACCTCGGTATAGCGACAAACAAGGCGAAGAGCAATCAATCCCTAACCAAATTCCAATATCCCCGAAAAGGGCAACAAGATACAAAAGGAACCAGATAACTCAGAATAAACACTGAAAAGACTTAGCCCTCGTGGAGAGTGTCCGATCCTTGGGCTCATATAAATAGAAGTGGTTGCCTGCTAAGCACAAGCCCGGATCACGACCATGGTATAGCCCGGTACCTCCTCGGGTCAATCGTGTCGACACACGGGCTTCAAAAGAAGAGGCCTTGATCCTAGCTTAACTTAACCAAACACCACGGTTGCGACCTCCCGATCCTGACGTCATGGAAATTGGCGGGAACCGGAGGATCACAAGTAGGAGAGAAAAGGGAAATAGAAACAGCAGGGTTTGGCCCTTGCGGCCTTTAACCCACAAGTCACAACTACTGTATAGGATTTCGAGTAAGAACAATTAACACGAAATAGAGGAATTGTGGCTTGGTTCCAGGCTCCTTGGCTTACCCGTCATGGTAGCGACGGTAGCAAAAGAGATTGGAATATGAACAACAGAAGAGCGGCTACAGGTCCTCTCGATCCGCACGACACAACAACGTCGGGAGCCGAGAAGAGAGTAGCACACAAGGGAATATAGGAGAGTTAGTTGGGCATGTCCATGTCGCGGCCTCGGTCACATCCTCGACAAGGATGGTGTTCCAACGGTCGATCGGGTCGACTCGCATGGGTCCGAGAACAAGATTACCACGCACCATAGTTTCGCTAACTAGAAGAGATAATCCGGTCTTTGATCCAATCGTCAAGACTAAGACGGGATCGAACAGAACGGGCTAGCGGGGAGGAACGGAAGGTAAACGAAAGAGAAGGAGCGGTGGTCTACTCCTTCCAATGCACATGTCACGACAAAAAGGCAGGGCATCGAAGAGGAGCGATGCACAAGAGAGTACAAGTGCCTAATCCGCTTGTAGGGTACCTTGACCAAGGTGCACTAGATGCACTAAGACGTTCCCCGGATTCTTGGTGGTGCGGTTGTCACCGCGAAGACCCAGGGAGTGTCACGGTCTCAATAGGTACTTGGCATACAAGAGGGCTAAGCACCAAGGAACAATTAGAGGGAAGTAAAAGGAGGTTCCCTCTTCCCTTGATCCACTCGCCACGGCGGTCGACGAGAATCAAAGGAGGGGATCAAGAGAGCAATAATAGAACACCGACGAACTCGATCAAACACCAAATGGGATTTCGGTTCCACAAGATGCCGGTCCTCTTGACATGGCAATAGTCAATAATCAAAGTACTCGAGTCAAGAGAGTCAATCCACGCCTTCTTGAACTAGCGAGGATCGAAAGGATAAAGAGAGAAAAAAGGCCCCGCACTCTTCTCGACCCACTCGTCATGGCAAGGGACGGTGGTCGGAAGAAAAGAGACGAACGTCCCGCACGGTTCCTTGATCCACTCCAACTCGTAGGGCACCACGACCTCCGTGCAACTAAAGCGGCAAAAGCTATTCCTCGATTTCATAGCGATGCGGTTGTCATCACAAGAACTGAGGAATGTTCCCGGTCTAGTTGGTGCAAGCATACGAGGTGGTGGGGAAAATAGCGCAAGAAAAGGAAGGAAAGAAAAGAGGTGAAGCCCGATGGTCATGGCGAGATGACTCGCGGCCATAAGCTTTACCTTCACGGGTTGGCTCCCGTCGTCCCACGACAGTTGCTTCCTAATTCGTTTCCCACTAGACTAGGTCTTAGGGGGCTCAATGTGCGCGGGTGATATCCGCATCGAGTCGAGCCCTCGGCGACCACGTCCTAGGGTCGAATAGGATCGCTAGCGATCGTAGTACTACGGAGCTAACTAAACACGAGAAGAGGGATCATGTTCGACGTTACGACCATAGCGAGACGAACCCGCGATCGCACGATCGAACACGTCACTCTCTCAGCCGGCCCGAAGGCTCGGTCCACAGACAAACGATACAAGCAACCAACGCATAGGGACATCATCACAAGTACACCAAACTCACAGCACAAGGACACCAACATGGAGTAGCACATTTCCATAGCATGAGAGATGTAGACCGGCGCGAAGGCACGGCTCAGGCATAGATAGGTAGATATAGAGATATAATGCGACATTGGTGAAATGAGTAAAAAGCGAAAGTGTTGCCGACGTCGAGGACGGCGTCGGCCGAGTTTCAAAAGCCCGACCTTGTCGGAGATGGCGAGGCCGGTAGGGCTTCACGGAGTGGTGCCGGAAGTGCCAGGAGGGCAGCAGTTAGCCGTGGCCTGCCGTAGCCACATTTGGCCACCTCCGGCCGGCTGTAGCCTGTGGTGGCTTGTCATAGCCTCCTGTGGCCAGCTCTGGCCGGCTGCAGCCAGCTGAAACCGGCTCTGGCCAGCTCTGGCTGGCCGCGGCTGGCCGGGAGTGGCCGCAGCCTGGCCAGAGTAGGCTGTGGCTGGCCGGCGGAAGCTGGATGCGGCCGGGGGATGGCCGGCCCTAGCTGCTACTAGCCGCAGCCTTCCCCGCAAGGAGTAGGATCACGGCACGGCGGCCGGAGTCAATCGAGGAGTTCACGTCCGTGCAAGGAAGGGGAGATTTTGACCATAGGGAGGCTCACCGGCGATGAGGGAAGCTACGGCGAGTGGGCGGAACGCAGCAGGAGCGGGCGCATGGTGGCGACTTGGCGTGGAGGCTCACGGCTCGGCGGGGCGTCGTGGTAGACGTGGTGCGTGACCGTGTCGACGGAGGCGCCGCAGCAGATCGTGGTGCATGTCCCGGTGCCGACGGAAACGCCGCAGAAGCGTGGTGAAGAGCGGTGCCGGCGCCGAGGCTCGTGACGCGGCGCCGTGGTGTCGCCGGGCGGTTCTAGTGCTCGGCGGCCGACGGCTCGACGTGGCAAGGCTGGTCGCGACGGGCGCCCCGGCGCATGAATAAATCCATGAAGAGAGGATTGCCAAAATTCTCCTTTTGCTGGATCAACATATCATATATATCATCTTGATAGTTCCAAACTATACCTACTGCAAACCATCTGGAGACTGCTGATGGGCACTGAAAGAATAGATGCATGAGAGTTTCATTGACTTGATCATGGCACATTACACAGAGATATCCTTCTTCAAGATGTTTATGCCTCCTCCTGAGCAAATCTCTTGTGTTCAATCGATCCACAAGCAGTAACCATGCAAAACACACTTTACCTTGGGCATACATTTTGATTTCCAGATCCATTGGAAGGGCCTTGGTGGCTGAATCCTGCAAACTGATGCTTGTAATAAGCCAGCGAAGTATAGAGGCCTCCGGCTCCACTGGCAAACCCATAAATCTGTCAGGTCTGTGACATCTCTGAAAATTGGGCTCATCTCTGAAGATTGGGAACTGATTATGTGCTTGTAACAAGGGAAGGGAAGGGAAGATCTAGGCAAGTCTTTTGGTTATAGGGAAGACCACCTTTTTCCTATTTGCTAATTTTTGTGATGGCTCTCCTATTGCCTTGATAATTAGAGAATGAAACAAGGAATTCTTAAAGGGTTTAGGAGTGGATTAGGGGGATATTTGGATCATGAAAATTTGGAAAAGGTATTTCGATGTAGTTTAGAGGTCACAGAGTTTTCAAAAGAATCTTCCAATTCGCTATGGATCTCTGGGTGATAAACATTGGCTCTCAAACAAACACAATAAGAGACAATACAAGAATCGAGGCATACTCCTACAAGCAACACTGCCTGTATTATAGTTTCTTAAATCTCCGTGCTTTGACCTAGCAACTACATGCTCCATACATTCATAGGAAAAGTTTTAAAAAGTTCAGATTTTTGGTGTCCGGTAAAACCCGGGATGTTACAATAACCCTTTGCATTGATATCAGAACCTCGCCATAGGCATTTTTTCCTGAATTTATCAATAATATCAATCACAGTTCTTGGGAGGCTCAAAGTGGTCATGTAATAAGTTGGGAGAGATAAGATGACTGAGTTAACAAGCTGCAATCTACCTGCATACCTAAGGAAAACTGAGCTAGCACTAAGTTTTCTCTCTATCCTGCAAATCAAAGGGGCAAAATCCTTGACCAAAGGTTTTGTAGTACCTAATGGAATTCCCAGGTATGGAAAAGGTAGAGAACCTTCTATACAGCCAAACACTCCAGTTAGCAAAGGTACTTTTTCTTGTGGCACATTTATAGGGATCAAGCAGGACTTGTGAAAATTTACTTTGAGACCTGTTGCAGTAGCAAAAGAACTGAGCAAGGCTTTAAGACAGAAGAGCTGCCTAGCATCTGCCTGCATGATCAACAATGTATCATCTGCATATTGTACTATAGGAAAGTGCTCAACATCTCTGTTTGGAATTGGAAGATGAAAAAGGCCCTGTTGATATGCTTTGTTTACAATTGATTGCAAAAGATCTGCAGCTAGCACAAAGAGTAGAGGGGAGAGAGGATCACCCTGCCTAACTCCCCTTTTACACTGAAATTCCTTACCAGGGACTCCATTTAAAAGGACTGCAGAGGTTGCTGAACTTAGAATGTGGCTGATCCATGAACACCATTTATCTGGAAATCCCTTTGCCTGAAGAATGCTAAGAATAGCTCTGTGTTCCACCATGTCAAATGCTTTCTCAAAATCAAGTTTGAGAATAATGATTTCTTTCTTTGAGACATGACATTGGTATAGATACTCAAAAGCCCACCCAAGACAATCTTGAATTGCCCTCCTCTGTATTAAACCATATTGATTTCTATGAATAACTTGTAAGATTTCTTTTTGTAACCTGTTAGAAAGGAGCTTTGTGATGAATTTCATTGATGAGTTCAAAAGGGAGATGGGTCTGAAATCAGTTACTCTCTCTAGATTAGCTTTCTTTGGGACTAGAGTAATGTAGGAGTAGTTTAAACATTTGAGATCAGCAGTGTTATCATGAAACTCAGAGCACAACCTGTACATATCAGCTTTGATTAGGGGGCCAACATCTTTTGAAGAAGTGCCCATTGAATCCATCTGGTCCTGGTGCTCTATCAATTGGTAGGTTCTTAGCCACTTCATCTATTTCCTGTACTGAGAAAGGGGCTATCAAATCCTGTAAATCATGCTGTGCCATTAGCTGAGACAACTGAAAGTGCATTTCTGTATTGACTGAGACACCCAATCTCCCTTTAAATTCTTGCCAAAACAGGGCTGCCTTCTCTGAATGATCAGTGACTAATCTTCCATCTGTTGCTGCTATCTGAGCAATAGCATTAAATCTAAATCTTTCTGTGGCTCTTGCATGAAAAAATTTTGTGTTCTCATCTCCCCACTTAACCAGTTTTTCTGTATACCTTTGCTTCCAATAGATGCTCTGACAGTGTAACAATTTTTGCAGGTGACTCTGAATAATGGACCTGAAGTTTCTTTCTGTCAAGTGCAAAATCCTGATTTCCTCCAAACTGTCCATGAAACTGAGAATAATATTACAGTGGCTAACCAGCAAGGCTATACTGGATTTGTATCCATTCCAAGACTTGAGGGCACTTCTTGAAGCTTTTAACTTTTTTGACATGCTCCTAGCCCCATCAGGGTGGGAGCAGGAGGACCAGGCTTGGGCAACAATATCCATGAAACCAGGGATTAAGGTCCAATAGTTTTCAAACCTAAACAAGTTTGCCTTTGGGATGTGACTGCTAATCTGAACCTTACAAGGGGTGTGATCAGATACACTCTTTGCCAAGGGAAGCACAACAGTATTTGGGTATGACATAGTCCATGCTGGTGAAGTAAAAAACCAATCTAACTGCTGCAAAAGAGGCTGATCTTGCATATTACTCCAAGTAAAGCTCCTCCCCTTGAGAGGCAACTCTATGAGTCCCAAATGCTGAATGATATCATTGAACACCAGCATGTCATTTGTATTTCCCCCTGGTCGATTCCTATTGCTGCTAGATCTATAAAAATTGAAGTCTCCAAGAATGAGATAGAGATCATCATGTGCTATGTTTAAACTATAAAGCCAAGAAACAAAGTTTGTTCTCATAGGTTCTCTAGTCGGGCCATAAACTGAGATCAAGTTCCAAACTGCCAGATTATGAACTAAGGTGACTTGCATGCTAATAGCAAAAATTTCTTTAGTGACAGTAACAGCTGAAAATACTCTTGAGCACCAAGCCACTAGAATACCTCCTGAGGCCCCCTCAGAAGAACAATAATCAAAACAGTCGAAACGCTTAGGGGCGAATTTGTGCAGGAAAACGACGTCAATTTCCTCTTTTTTGGTCTCTTGTAAGCAAAACAAAGAACAGGCACTTTCTTCCAACTTGTTGCGAATAAGATCCCATTTATCTGGGTCATTAAGCCCCCTGACATTCCAGCATAAAACATTCCAGTTTCTACTATAATCCATTAACAACCAGATAGAAAAGACACAAAAGTGGGTACATAGTAGCCACCAAAAGTACAGACAAGCAACCATTAAGCAGCAGACTAGGCCACAGAAAAAGAAAACTACACATAGGGAATTTCTTAGTTGTCTTCATCATTGGAAACAACTTGGTTCTGAGCTTGCAGCTTAACTGAAGAAACACCTTCAGGTGGGACTTCACAGAACTCAATGGCAAGGGACTGCATGAAGGTTAAAGGTAACATCTGTGCTTCATGTGTTGCACTTTGCAGAGCTAGATCCAGACTTGCTTGCAACTTGGTTGTGTCATCTTTAACTAACTTCCTTGGCTTGGACCTTTCATCCAGCTCCATATGGACAAAACCTGGCATTTGATGCTGTCTAGTGTTCCTTGGGATCTCATCATCAATAACATAAGTAAGTCTCTTCCTTGTCCTTCTGTTGTTAGACTTCTCTGGCATTACAACTTGAATTGGCATGACAACTTGAATAGGGACTGGTTCAGCTACATCTGCCTGGGGAATAGTTAACTGCAGCTCTGAACTGTCTGAACTGGGCTGAGGTTGAGTAGGGAAATAATCTATCTGAGTGAAATCTTGATCAATTAGCTGTTGGGCCTCAATATCTGGCAGTGAAGAAACAATCTCCATTGGCAAGTTTTCCATAGAAGGAGGTGGGAGGATCCTCTCAAACCTTACTGCATGAACAGGATCAGTTGAAGTAGAAGCCTCCCAATTGTTCCCCCAGTTGGGATTAGCTTGACCTTTATCTGTACCTACCTCAAAGAAAGCCAGCAAAGACTGAGTAGACAAGGTAGGACAAGGCTGTTTACCAATAGCTATTTCCAGCTGCTTGAAGTATGGGAAATGCAGCAAGCCAAAAGACAGAGGTCTTTGAATGTACAAATTATGATGGGTCAGCATCAAATTATGAAGGACATCATCCAAAAGCATCTGGGCTGAGGGCATGGGTCCAAAGACTTGGTGCAGCTGCAGAGTTCTAGCCAGCTGATAAATTGGATAGTCACTGTCTTGATCCATACCAAAGTTCATATAAGGCACAATCTCTGCATGATTCTGAACTAAAGGTAGTTCAAGTCTAACTGGGGGGCCCTGTGCCCTGTAGTAACTA
Organism: Chrysopogon serrulatus; assembly: GCA_015844335.1. Lineage (NCBI taxonomy): Eukaryota > Viridiplantae > Streptophyta > Magnoliopsida > Poales > Poaceae > Chrysopogon > Chrysopogon serrulatus. Next base: position 43,660 of record JADLZL010004533.1, on the reverse strand, counting down.
AGAACATCAGAGCTCACTGTTTCAGAAGACTGTCCAGCGTTGGGTAATTGTAGCATAGCTTGTTGAACCAGTTGATCAGCCAGGGCTTGGACATGCTGAAGCTCATTTTGGTCTACCTGCTCCTCTTGCTCTGGCCAATCATTCCAACCATCAGCATTGACAGCTGCTGCTGCTGCTGCAGCATTTGGGAAGAGTGGAGGAGCCCAACCTTCATCTATGTTTGCTTGCTCAATATCTTCCAAATCCTGTACATTGTCAAAGAAGTCTTGCTGATTTGCTGGTTGTGGAGCAGGGAATGGGTGTGGCATTCCATCAGCTGGGATTGGATCCTCATCCCCTGGTACCAGTTCATTATTGGCAGAATTCAGCTCAAACACTGGAACTGTCCAGGATTGCCCAGCTCCTCCCACAACAGCTGGCTTGCAAACTAAGATGCTTCTAGGGATTATCCTGCTACTTGGACACTAGACTTAGACTGCATTTCAGCAGCCCAACTTCCATGGTTTCGGTTCATACACAAACTGAAGCTACCCCTCTGTGTATATTTATACTAGCAGGAACCCCGTGCAGTTGCTAAAAGTATCAGTAATTGCTAAAAGTATCAGTAATGGTTAATTAATATCTACTATGTCCTGCAAATTCAGCTGAAATCAGAGATACACGTATTACTGATTTGGGTAAACACCTCAGTTCAATACATAGTACTGATTAGTGCTGGGTCATATGCCATTTGTTTGCAAAAAATCTTAAACAAAAAACCTTGCAGGAGATACTTCATTTGTAAGCCAAATGATGCTGCTTTCCTGTTTCTAGATTGGTCAAAGGTGGGCATTCAATGTTTACCCACTTAGGGTTGGCTTGAAAGCAGAGTTGTTTCCTTGTTTCTGAACCGATGAGGTCAATCGGATGGGTGGCACGGACACAGTGCATTGGAATTGTCAAGTTTGTTCCTGTAGTTAGAATGCATGGCATATATCTTTGTTTTCTTTGGTTGTTTCAGGCTATTACTCAGACATTTATCATGGAAATAAAGTGGCCCGGCCTGAGATAGGAAGAAAATTCATGCCTAAAACTGCTGGTCCTGATTTTCCTATCATAGTGACTTCATATCAGATTGCCATGTTAGATGCGGAGTTTCTTGGTAACTACAGATGTTTTGGTGCTATTGATCTTTTATGGCCTATTTCCAATCTTGTATTTGCATGTCAGTTGTATAGTTTCTACAGATGATCGGTTCCAAAATTCTGAGTGTAAATTGTTGAGTAACTACAGATAAAGTGCATATTAATGGATAGCAAACTCCTTTGTGCCACATACTGAAAAAGGCAAGCATTCGTGCACAGTTTAGTTTCTGTAACTCAAAAGCATACACCAGGCCCATGCATACTGCCCCTCCATGTTACATGGCCATGTATCGTAATTAAACTAACAAACCTCAGTGTCTGCACCCCTATTTAAATATCCAGTGGTGCCATGTTTTACATTGCTTACAAATTGTCGCGTTGGTTTTGGTGTTTTCGGCTTGGTTTTAAGATAAAATCAGAAAGCTTATGATTGGTTAAAAACCAGCTTGTTCATGGATTGGTTTACAAGTCTCCAGATTTGTTATAAAATAGTTTGTCCATGTCACCTTCTTTCTTTATGATTATTCCAAGCACATAACTCATCAGTGAATTTTGGATAGAGAAAAAAATATATATAAGAGCTGTGATGTTGATATCAGGAAGGATCTCTATAGTAACATCGTTCTCAGTGCTGGAACAGTCGTGTTCCGTGGCATTGCTGACAAGATGAGCAAGGAAATTACTGCCCTTGCACCGAGCAGTATGAAAATAAGGTAGTGGCGCCACCTCAGAGAAAATACAGCGTTTCAAGTGGTGATTCAATCCTTGCCTTACTCAGCACATTCCAGCAGGTACTTTTAGCTTGGTCCTTTTCTATTGTCATAGTACTTTTAACTTGGTCCTTTTCTATTGTCATCAACCTGGATGAGTTCATGGTACATTTATTGTAAACCAGATTTTTGCTCCACCTGTATGACCTAGCCATAGATACTGACTACAAATTCTAGGAGTTGGCAGAACATATATGATCTTTGTGCAGGTTCAGAGCTTATAAACAGTCACTGAGTTTTTATACCTGCAACTTGATTACAAAAATATAGGTAAAAAAAGGCGGACTGAGACTTTATGGACTATTCTGTAGTTCACATATCTGCAGTTTTGGTTCTTGCAAATTAAAGGGTAAAAAACAGACTGATGGCGGGGAAAAAATATTGCCTGGTCTGGATTGAGATTCTATGAACTATGTAGTAGTTTAATGTGTACTATATGAGGCACAAAACATGCCTCTGTAATTTCCAGGGCTTGGTCATGCTTTGTTTCAGTGGTCTTACGCCTACCTCTACAGATGAGTGACACATTACATGAAAAAACTTGATTTTGGTTCAAGCTAAGAAATCTTTTATTTAATCTATAGCTCAAATTTTGTTCTGCGAAACAAATCTTCTACTGTTCTTATGATCCTGTTATCCATATACTTTCAGGGTTCAAAATAAGCCTTTCCGATTGCAACATGTGCGTTGCCAGTCCTTATCCAACAAATGTTATAGTTCGGCGAAGCAAATTCCTAGGCTTCCATTGTTTGGCATATTTACTCAAAGCTAAACTTATGTAATCGTTCCATGTAATATATGGACCCATCATCCTTTTAATGTACTGTCGAATATGCACAGAGATTCATTGTGTTCTTACCCATGTAAAGTTACTCAGTTTGTTTGAATGACGTATTGATACTAAACTCCTATCTGAACTTATTCGACTATTTCCATACAAGATTCGACATATACTGTACCTTTTATCTTTGCATTTGTACCATGCGCGCGAGGATGGGTACATATGTTACATGGAACGATTACAAGAGTTCCGCAAATGTTATCAACTTGGCGCGCGCCTTTCGACTAGTAGAAAAGAAATCAGAAACTATGGGAGATAATGGTCGGGCCGTGTGGGATTCGATTCCTGGCCGTGCTTGCGGAGGGCGTGTGGGCGGCGGCCGGGTGAGTTTGTAACGCTTCAAACTCTTGGAGAAGTTTCGCATTTATAGTAGAGATAACTCTTGAAGACAAATTTCGTTACATAACCGTTGAAACAAGCGTTGCAGTCGTCGTCGAGTCACGCAGCGTCAAAAGCGAAACGAGCAAGTAAGAAGCCGTCGTCGTCATGGCAAATCGCAATTCGCAAACAACGTCAGGAAGGTGATCCTGGTAAGTAGCATGCGTTCATCCAGATTTAGTTGCAGCCGCAACTGCCGCGAACACCATCACCATCACGAGATCCTGTGCCACAGAGGTCCGGCCAGTGGAGGGAAGCGATGGGGTGAGAACGAGATCCCTGATGCCATCGGGATGATGCAGCCCCGCGTGAACGTGCATCCCCACAGCCGATTGGCCCAATAGGATGCTGATCGAGCAAAGCTCCTTGACCCCGCCCCCACCACGTCCATGAAGCCCTCCCTCCCTGATAGCGATGCAGGAAACCATGAGTTCTTTGAAAAAGAATTTGTCAGAGTCGTCTTCCCAGGGGAATTAGAAGAGATAGCAAATTGTCACGGTTCCAGAGGAATCCGCGATGATAACTGGAGATTGGAGTCTAGGTTGGGAAGAGCAAGCATGGGAATGGGGAATAGACGAAGCCGATGAGGTCAGTCACTTGACAGGGAAGAATTATGTTTCGAAATCGATACAGAGGCCATCGCCTCAGGGCGTTATATGCCCACGGCCGCAACGCCGTCCTCATCACACATGCCGTTAAGTCCTAACCAGAACGGGTCCTAGCCACGAGAGCACAGTACACCATCTTCCTACGCCGCCAGTCTGACCGTCGACGGTGCGCTCGTAGTGTGGGTACACGCTACGTCCCGTCCCGGTTATCCGTTCTCGTATGGATCATACAAGGGAGCTTACCGCCATTAGTATGCGACTAGTACTATCCAATAACCATCTTGACCACAGGATCACCACAACGAACGGTCCTTAACCGACACCAGTGGACGACACTACACCAGGGCACTAGCCCATCCTAATGCAAGTCACTCCACCGACGTCTCGAGTTACTCATCATGTTCTTGTGCGTACCCCCGACCCGGCCAAGGTGAAGGATAGGCGACAAGCAACATCAAGTTTTGAATACTTCCTCGAGATGATATTGTTCTCAACTTTTAAAACATTTCGTAAAAACCTACACTAGTAGCGTGACTAAGCGTGTACTAACATTTTTAAAATCAAAACAGGTATCCGGGTAGTATCACAAGGTACGGTAATGCATCAATTAGGATATCACACAACTCCTATACGTAATGCATCATATCATTCACATAAAATCATAAAAACTTTTTAAAATACAAGGACGGGTTTGGATGTATCCGGGGCTTGCATTGGGGCTCGGAGAAGTGAGGTTCGGGGATGGCACTGCCGGATCCGGACCAATCTCCTCGCACTGAACACCTTCTTCGAGAGATAGGAGTTGGATCAACTCCTTCCTCGGACGGGCACAACTACACGATTGAAATGCATGATTACGATGCGGGTGAATAAAAGAGCATGCGATAATGATGCAACGATCGTTAACCTATCTTGAGTACCACTTTTCTTCATGGTATAGTTGCACTAAAGAAGTATAACTAGCGTCGACGACGACGGACTAACGATACGCAATCACATAAAATGCCAAAGGTCATTAGGGTTAATGACCTAGGGTCATCACTCAATTCTAAAATCAAACAACCCTAACAGTGATTAAGAGTGATTACTAATTTATTAACCATTTTTACAGTCGTTGAAAGCCACTAATTAACTTGCTAATTGGAGATTAATTAAACCCTAATTAATTAAGGTATTAATTAATTAACATTGATTAATTAATGTATTAATTCAGTGTAATACAAAACTTAATCAAAATAGGATCAAACTTTATAATTAAGATCATTATTACCTAATTAACTCACAAAACAAATTTCATGATTTTTGGACTTATATTTTATTTATTAAAAATCATGGAAGTTGCATTTATTAATTAAAAGAGCAAATTAAAGCATAATTAAATTTTATTGAAAAATCAGAGTTAGTATTTTTCCTGGATAGAGCATATTACAAGGAACACATATATATTTTTTTGTTGCATTTTTATTTACCCAAAATAAATTATCACAAAAAAGATGAAAAATAACATTTGAAAATTAAAAAGGAAAAAGAAAAAGCATTTCACCCCACCCGTGGGCTCACTGTGGCGGCCCATCCGCATGGCCCGGCCTGCTCCCACGCGCTGCCCACCCGCCCCCGCCCGCTCTCCTCTCTCTCTCTCTCTGGCGACAAAGGGGACCCAGGCGTCGGCGCCTTCCTCCTCCTCCTTCTCGCCTGTCTCGGGGGGGAACAAGTGGAAGGCGGCGGCGACGACGGTGCTCGCCAACCGTGGCTCCTCCGACAAAACCGATTACATCAACGGCTTCCTCTCACCGTAACGCACCCGACGAGCTACTACATGACCTTAGCCGACCACCGAAAGCACACCAGCGACGGCCATGGCGGCCTCGGTGGCCTTGTGGTCACGGCGGCCGAGCTCACCGAGCCTCTCGGTCAATAGCTTCGGCATCCTCACGCAAACTCAACTCACCCCGAAAATAATGCCCCGCGACCTTAGACACGCACAGCGGCGATCACGATGCGAGAGACGCGGGCGAGCTCCTAAGATGCCACTGTTCCGGCTAAACGACGGTGAAACAAACGCAACCAACACCTATGCAAGCTTCTGTGGACTCACCACGACTTCAAAACAAAGGAGCGGCGGGCGGGGCGGCTGGAGCAAGGTCGCCGGCGGTGGCAAAGGGTCATGTGGTGGCTAACGCCGACGGCCGAGGTGGCGTATTGACATGGTTCCAAAGGTGCTCACCTGCAGAAAACAAGAAGCCGACCACGATCAGAGGTCAAGGCGGCTAGAGCGATAAGCGGGCAGAGCTTGAGACGCCTGGCAGCCTCGCCACGGTGAAGGCTTACGGCGGCGACAAAGTGCTACGGAGTTGGAGAAGGTGACGGCGCTGAGACGATACAGGGTCTCACTTGCCGATTATCGGCCTCAAGGCGCATAAGCAGGGAAACAATGGGTTGTGTGCAAGCTATTGGTAACAAGTGGTGTGTGGAGCGCGAATTCAACAGGGAGATCACGGCAGCCGGCGGTGAGCAGAAAAGCAAGAGGAGGAAAATTGACGGCCGACTCGAGCTCTTATAGGGCAAGGGAGTGCTCGACATGTGGACGGAGGCTTCGCGATGGCCGTGAGCTGGTTGACGACGCCGAAGGCCGGGAATTCGCCGAACGCCCACGGCGACGGCGGCCGACCGACCGGCATGGGCAGCCGGTGAGGTGGCCCCCCTGTCTCACCGTAGCAGTGCCACCTTTTCTCCCCATTTTCAAAATTACTTTTAAAACTTGAACTGTTCACAAAAATATCCTAAAATACAGATTGTTCAAAATTTTATGCTCTACAAGTTTCATTAAAGAAGTTTTATCAGATTCTAATTGGTTTTTGAATTTGAAGTTTAAATTTGAATTTAAAGCAAAACCCTAACTTTAGGGATTTTAAAATTACTTTCAAATTTTGAATAAAAGATGAAAATTTCTAAAAATAAAAGTTGTTCTATTTCTCAAGATCTACAACTTTCATTTAGGAAGTTTTTATGAAACTAAATAATTTTTGAATTAGAGTTTAAAACTTAAAAGGAGACATTTTTCAATTTAAATAACTTTTAAAATTACTTCAAATTTTATTCAAAAACTTGAAAAACTTTATATACCAAAGTTGTAGAGCTCAAAGAGATGCACAAAGTGTATTTTTGAAGTTTTCCAAATTTTGAATATTTTGAGATGAAATTGTAAAGGGGCCAAAAACACTTTGAAATTCACACTTTTTGAAAGAATTTTGAAATTGAATCTTTGGGCAATTAATTAATGATGATGTGGCACTTTTCAAACCCAACCAATAGTACACTTTCAAAGTACAAAGTTCATACTTTGAAATAGTGCCATTGGTTAGCAACTTTTATTTATAAAATTAATTATGGTTAGCTCATCAAAATTGAAAATGAAATTCAATTTCCCACACTTAGCCATCAAGCTAGGGTTTGAGATTTTGAATTCCAAATTCAAAATTGATTCTTTCTTGCACCTCATTTGACTTGTAAAACATGTTTAGGGTGTGAGTTAGAGTTAGCCAAACACTTGCAAACACCAAGATTGGTTTTAATTGATTGCTTTTATAAACAAAAAGTAAACTTGTGGGTGGAATTTAAATAATAAACACATTCACATGTGATATAAAGAGCTCAAACAAAATCCTAGAATTGTAAACTTATTTTAGTTGTTTAAATTAGGGTTCTCTAATCATGAATGCTTATGCAATGATGATGATGACATGGCAGGTTTAGATTAACGTAACACCAGAGGTGTTACAGTGTAAAGAAAACAATCATTTTTTGTCTGCTATGTCAGAACTGTAAAAATAGATAAATTCCTTTACTACAATTCCATCTAAATTATTTCTGCAAATGTCGCGGTGTGATTCTAAGGATCCCAGTGATCTACTCTTACCCTTATTCCTATACTCACTTTTCAGTTTTTACCGTGATACCAAAGAGGAGAGAGTTTCCCATTATGCATCAAAATAAAATGATGTAGTTTCAGACTATCTGAGTTGGTGGCCTCTGAAGAAAATGGTGGACCTCGAGGTATGTAACTGTGCATTGTCAAGTTATCTGAATTGGTGGCTTCTGAACAAAATGGACGACCTTCATGTATGTAGCTGTGCACTGATAGTTCTATAACTGTCCTTCGCCTGGTTTGTGATTTGACAACTGAAAATAACAGCAGGGTGATTTGACAACTGAAAATAACAGCTGGTAAATACTTCTCTTTTGGCCAAAAAAAAGCTACATTATTTTCAGATAATACATCCACACTATGAACCACAACAAAATAGGTGCGCTGTTAGTTTCATTGGCAGCTAATACTATTATTCATTACATTTTTCAACAAATAATGCACCTAAATCATCTTTGCAGTGGCCCATTTATTTCAGCTTTTGGCTTTATTAGTAAGTCTCCATGTATAACAAACTGAGTACTTATCTTCTGCATATGGAATGAATCTGGCATGCCTAATTTATTTTCAGTACAATAGTTTCACTGCATCAAAATAAACTACCTTCTCCATTGCTAAGATATTTTAGCAATATTTTCTTTTTACTATGCCATAGTTCAACATCAGGGCAGCTTGAATGCATAACTTAGTGCATTGGACATTTAACGTATGCTCCACATTGATCTAAAACTTCGCAGATGTTTACATCTTTTTTTCCCAAGATTCAGTTACTAAAGACTACATTGCTGCCTTTGTTTAGGCCCTCGAGTCACTTTGCATTGGTGAAATGATGAGTGCAGGTACCATGCTAATCCATGTCGATGATTTATACAAAATGATGTAAATTAAACTGAAGTTATTGCATTATATTTTTTTATTGGAATGAGGATACCTGGTTTAAGTGGCATAGTATTTATTTTAAAATCTTAGGTTCGAGTATTTTCCATGTAAAGATTTTATACAAAAAGTAGAATACCGGGGTTCCATTTTAAGGAACGTGACCTGCACCTAGGCTGCTATGCTTTCAACTGAGATGTACTAAAATCAAGATGCTCTTTTACTTATCCAACTAAACCTTACATAGTTAATTGTTCCACTCCCTTGCTTTATGATGCCTTTTGCTTACCCTGCCACTCCTCAGTAATGGTCAGTTGCTGACACACAACTGTATGCTTATTCCGGCTTATTATTTGATAACAGATTTGCCTTACCTGCTCGGTGTGACGACATGGATACAAGTATCTTCGGGGCAGTAGGTTGTTCAGAACTTTCTTAAAAAGCGATCACCTTATCAATTTACACTTGCACCTTACTACCTGTTTTTTACAAGGGGAAAAAACTGCTTCTTTGTGTGCCTAATCTAGCTGTGAGACATTAGGTGCAACTAAAAATACACGTTTGCTCGATAGACATCCGTGGTGATGGTCCTTACTATAGACTCATGTGATTTGCAGTAGTTGACCGGCTATAGCCACTGGAGGCAACCTCCACGCCATTGAGAAGAAGCGCCTTGGAAACAAGCTCAACTACATTCATCCATCAGTCATGTTTCCTGCAATTGGTGACATACACAGGACCTCTTCAATACAGAAGGATCTCTTCCACCATACTAAAGGTATGGCCCCTAGGAACTACAATCTCATGCTCAGGATCTTTGTGACCCCTTGGTATGCCATATGTGCTATTTTTTTAGAAGCCGACAGTTGGCTCATCAATTTTGTTATTTTTTTCCCATCATTCTCATAAGCCACAGAAGCTCTGAACTACATCAGCGTGTTGCTGCTCAGAGGGTAGGGCAGGCCAGGCCAGTATACAGTGGGCTGCAACTAGGGCAAAACCTATGATGCCTCCACCGGCTGCAACAGCTAGCAGCTCAGGACTCTCTATAACAGGATTTGTTGCTGCAAATTTCCATTTGTTGATCATGTTCCTTCTTAGTGATTGGTAAGTTTACATCCTTTTTCTTTTCCAGCCCAACCTTGCATATCTCATTCAAATTGACAAGTGTGGTCTCAAACACATGTATGCCATAGGGTTTCATGACTCAGATAAAAAAATTTATCATGTTCCTTAACGATTGGTAAGTTCACATCCGTTTTCTTTTCCAGCCCTCCCTTGAATATCTCTTTTCAAATTCGCAAATGTGCTTTCCAACACATCTATGCCATATGAAATTCCTGTTAGTTTCAAAGATTTGGTAATCACTTTGATATTATGAAATTAATTAACCTCCTGTAGGATTTACAGTTTTCCACAGATGGCAATAACTCCAATCACACAACCTGCACGCTGGAGCGTCCACCAACAGAAGTAATAACCGAACCACCTCCAACCAATCACTCACCATGGTACGCATCATGGAATTAGTGTTGAACGCCTTCCACTAACTACAACATACACAATAAAACTAACTATAATTATATTACCTCCATGTTTTCCTGCAGACCACACACAGAATAGACTCTAGAATCAGCAACAGAGGTTGAAAAGCAGAGGGAACCTCCACATGCGCCAATTATGTTAATCATACTCACATGTATCGTTTCACGAGAATAATTAAGCACTTTGCTGTTACAAGTACCACCAAGTACACCATAGAACTATTACGTAACTATGTATGGGTCCGCAAATAAATATTAGTCAATCTAATTATAGGCGCGCAGGAGCGCGCATTGCACTAGTATTTAATAATTGCTAAAAAAAACTCAGTTGCGGCATTTGCTTTTGTTTCTTCCTACAAATCTGTAATAATCTATATTATATAAATTGCTAGCAGCTTATGCTAAAAGCAGCAGCAAGCCCGTTCAAATATGCTATTACCTTTCGCTTGTTTGATTCAGGGAACTCGTGATTAGTAATTGGTGATTTCCTCTCTCAGCCCACATTGTTGCTGTGCATGGTTGCGAAAGGTTACAGATGACCTGAAGACTAAAAACCATATTGATCGAGGCCATGTTGTCAGCAGCGCTGCTACTGCTCATGTTGCAGCTCCTGCAACGACCCCAAACTGAAACTTCATTTGGGATGCAGTGCAAGTGAGTTTACCGGACAAGAACAAAACTCGTAGAGTCATACCTGTCGGATTGGACTGAGCCTCTCGGACCTTAAGAGTGCCTCTAGTTTGTCCATGGCACCGGTCGGTGCCTACAGCACCCCGTCGTGTGGACGGCACCAACAAAGGTGAGACCACAATAAGAGCGGGAATCAAAACCCGAGGCCCCGAAGGTGGCCATAGGGGGAGGGAGGGAGATCCGGACCTTGGCGCGCATAAGGGCTACAACGACGCGACCTCGTCACCCACTCCCCGACACGCCACCACGTCCTGTGCGGGCGCCGGCGCGCCCTTCTCCTCCTCCGATCCCCTGTCAGGCGTTACAAGGTGTTGCCACTTGCCAGCCAATGATTTGTGGCAACAGGCAAGTTAAAAAGGAGAAGGATTGTTTTTAGATTAATGCATCTGTGCAAACACCATTACCATACAAGGTTGTGAAGATTGCATAAATGCACTTGTCGCTGATAACTAAATCTCATCCTGGAGAAGCCGTCTGCCCTAGCTCCGACTACCATCACTGGAGGTATGTAGGGCTTTATTGGTTGGTAGCCAAATTTTGGTTGGGCAAACGACTTTTTTTTTTTTTGCCTCTATTTGGTTGGGTTACTAAAATTTACTTAATACCTTATATTTAAGACATGTTTGGGATCGTTCTATAAATTTTATTCTACAAACTTTACTATAAAAATAGCTCCACAAAAAATTAAAAATTTATAGAAAATCTCTTTATGTGCTCTCATAACTCTATCGTTTTTCTCAAGCAGAGAGAGTGCATGGAGGTGAATCTACTTTTTTGATAAAAAATGGAGTTGAGCTAAAAAAATGAAGTGGGGCAGTTCGAACACCCACTTAATCTGCCAAGTCTGTGACAGATATTTTTATCAGTTTTTAGTTGCCAAAATAAAATAATTAGCATGTGACAAATTTTAGAAGTCAACCATGGAACTCCGGAGTCCCGCTCCGACTGCCATCCGCGCCGTGGAAGCAAACCCAGCTGTGACGTCACCCCTGGACCAGGTCCACAGATCCCGCCGGCGCGTAAACAAAACACAGGCAACGTGCCCGGGCACCGTGCTGTCCCATTGGCAACTTGCGCGCTACTCTGACTCGGACGGAGTGGCCGCTACTCTACCCCACCAGCACCCACGCCACTGCCCTTTCTCCGTCAGCAGCCGCTACTAAACCCTATCGGGACACCCCCGCCTCGCTCGCGCCGCCTCCTCCTCCTGCTCCTCCTCCCCCCTGCCCCCCCGCTGCGCAGCTGCGCGACCGAGACCCGAATCCGCGAGCCATGTCGACCACCAACGGCGGCGCAGCCAAGGGCGGCGGAGGTTCGACCACCTCCTTCCCTTCCCCGTCGTCGTCGTCGTCCACCGGCGCTGTTGGGTTCGTTCGTTTGCATCTGAGCTTGCTTGGTCGCGGATTGCAGGGAAGAAGAAGGAGGTGAAGAAGGAGACGAAGCTCGGGATGGCCTTCAAGAAGGACGACAACTTCGGGGAGTGGTACTCCGAGGTTGGTTAAGCGTTGATTTGCTGTTTCGTTGTGGTAGGGCGACTAGTTCCGATTTGGATTCATGTTGGTAGTAGATCTCGTTTGATTCATGTTGGTACTTCCAATTTGGTTGATGTTGGTGCTGTGTTGGGATGTGCTGGCAATTGTGCGATTACAGCGGGGGGTGAAATTCGAAGGTTTTGATAGGGTTGGTTTAAGAGGGTTTAGGAGAAACCACTGTTTTTTTTTCAGTAGCTTAGAATTTTGGTCTTTGTGAACAGACACTGTTGCAATTCTAGACTATAGTTGCTTATTCTAGACCTACTAAAATTATTGCCCAAACTACGTATAGTCCACAGAAATAGCTGCAAAATTCGTTATAGCAATCACAAAGTCATGTGAGAAACTGGGTTTGTTGACTTGTTACATTGTTTCATTCAGGTGCAGTGATTCCATTAAGAACCATATTCGTACTGCTCTGTTTGGCACATGACAAAGTATCTTTCCTCGGAATATAGTCCTTGTTTTTATATGAAATTATACCTTGCTGTTTCCGTGGGGCTAATTCAGAGCATTGTTATTTGTTCCTCCAGGTTGTTGTTAACAGTGAAATGATCGAGTACTATGACATCTCTGGTTGTTATATACTGAGGCCTTGGGCGATGGAAATCTGGGAGCTACTGAAAGTAAGTTTTTGTCAATACAGACTAAGACCCATAAGTCTCCTTTGCTGCCAATTCTGGAATTGCAATTATCTCAGTGCTAAAGAATAGCCACCCTTGTATCTGGAGACTGATTTCTAGTATGGTGTAGAACTTTTCACAGCTTCTCCTTAACAGAAATTCTGACCCTGAATTATGTAGGAAGCTATGTTTAACATCAGGGTCCTTTACTCCTTTATGTTTGTTTCTGTACATATTTGTGAAGCATAGCGACATTACTGTAATTTTGATAACTGCATTGTGAATTGGTGCAGGAATTCTTTGATGCAGAAATTAAAAAGCTGAAGCTCAAACCATATTATTTTCCTTTGTTTGTTACTGAGAATGTTCTACAGAAGGAAAAGGACCACATTGAGGGCTTTGCACCTGAGGTGTGCCTTCTACTCTTTCCTTCACATCTCCATTTCCAGATTTTCACAGTTAGGATATTTGTTTCAATTCTTCAAGTCAGCTGCCCAACTATAAGAGTTACTTCTTTAGGAAGCAGCTCAGTAAGGAAAACTACATGGAATTAGGCATACAAATGACTTAAGATAGCTGTTTTTTTTTGGGTTTTGTTATCATCTGAATATGATGAATGTAACACATGTTTCCTTTGTTCTGGTTTCAATGATTTTTCTTTTGAGAGACGAGAATTTAAGATCTATCAGAATTTCTTTGTTTACATCTGAATACATCTCATATGATGTGTTTTCCTCTGTTCTGTTTTCATGAATTTTTGAGAAAAACCAGAATTTAAGATCTGTCGGGATTTTTAAGCAACCCATTATTAATTTCTTCCTCATGAAAAGATAAGGTCACAACTCTCATGGGCTCCCTGTGACCCTATGGCCACTGTATTTAGGAAAAGTCTAGTTGGGATTGTTAATCTATATCTATACCAACGTAATAATATATTAAAGTAAATATACTTTCTTCCCTTAATTCTAGAAGGACCTGACCTCCCACATGCTGCATCTACATCTATATACATAATACTAAAGAGCGCAAATAAATAACTGATTCCACCACCAGTCCCCTTCCCTGCTGCAGCAAAGTCCACGAGACGATAGTCCTCTTCGATGGTTAAGATTTCAAACAATTGCTGGTCATTAGCTATCCACCACCAAGCAATCTTAATAACAACATGCTAGGAGGCGGCAGTTCCTCTAGGAGTTGTGCCCACCACTATACAAGCCAAGATTTGAAGCAGGCAGGCGTGGACAGTGGCACATGGGGGGCTGGTTCAGAATTTGAATTCTGGTGGTGCATGGATCTCCTGGAGGTACTGGTGGTATCTCCACAAGCCCACAAGGCATGTGGGAGATGGTGACTGCACATAGCTTCATACTTTTAGGAACAGATTTACAACATTGTGGTTTTAGTCACAAAAAGTGTTTCGGAATGCACATAAAATAGAAGTATTGATGATTTGATGTTTCAAAAAAGGAAAAGAATTCTTGAAAGTAACTTAATATGAATAATTTCTTTATTTTGTCTTATTTTTATCATGTTTATTGGGCTATAGGCACGCATGGATTTTTTTTAAGCACGGGCTATTTCATAGTCTATGTTAAAAAAAAAATCAAGCGCACTCATGAATATATAAAGTTCCTTTGTAAAAGAATAATGCCAATTTCTCATTAGCTCTGTGCTGGCTATGGGTGAATTGGTACGAGCCACTAGCCCGTGCATGCTATCCACCTTTTGCCAGAGTTTTGTTTGGTCCATTGCTATTAAATAATCTAGTGGCATGTTTGTTGGCAGCTGGTAACAATCATCTCTTTTAGGATATATTCTTGGTTCACTATGCTGCAGAGTTGCAGACAGGCAATAGTTTCATGAAATTTGTTTGTTAATTGAATTTCTTTCATTGCTATTCGCTGATGCTTCCAGCTTTTTTCCCCCATCACATTGTCACTTATGCAAAAAAAAAAAGGAAAGTAATATATTCTTCTTGCAGGTAGCTTGGGTTACTAAGTCAGGGAAATCTGAACTGGAAGCACCTATTGCAATCCGCCCCACAAGTGAGACTGTCATGTATCCATACTTCTCCAAATGGATAAGAAGCCACCGTGACTTACCCTTGAGGTGTAATCAATGGTGTAACGTTGTTAGATGGGAGTTTAGCAATCCTACTCCTTTCATAAGGTACCTCATTTGTTGGCTTGTCAATGTAGTTATGCAATTCTCCTTACCTTCCTTATTACCTCATGTTCTGCAAGACACTCCCATACTGTCTACCTAGCAAATTCGCACAGTCCATTGCATGCATGTTAATGTGTTGGCGGTAAGAACATGCCCAGATGGTTGCCTCACTTGTCAGATCTCAATATTTTGGAAAAATCAAGGAGCTCCCATATTTCATTTCTTCTCATAAGATAATGAAATAGCACTTTCTTACAAGCATTGTTATATATTCTAGAACATTTGAATAAGTGGCCCAATGGAAAGATTGGTAATAAAGGGCTAAAGGCATTGACTACTTGTCCTCAAAATTGTCGCCCTGAGTGATTAAAATGTTCAATGTGCTATTTTTGTATAGTATCCACAACACCCACCATTTGAGGTGATCCTCTTCCTTATAAGTTTGAGAACTGCCTTCATCTATTTTTCACTTGGTACAGTTTTCAAAATTAAACTTTGACCATGATTTTTTACAAAATTGTAACTATAGAAATGTACATTGGAATATGAACCTAGCGGCTCTGCTTGTGTATTACAAAACTCACTTTTGGTTCCAATTGTTGGTCTAGAGTTACCAGGTTTGAATTTTGAAATGCATGCATGGGATATTTTGCCGAGGGAGTATATTTCATTCGCCCTTTGTTTTTGTGCATATCGCTGTACCCAATACACCCACCCACCACCCCCCCCACCCCCCACGTGTGCCCGTTTTTTCCCCCCTGCTAAATATTCTGCAACTATTCTCTTCAGGAGCCGTGAATTTCTGTGGCAAGAGGGGCATACTGCTTTTGCAACTAAAGAAGAGGCAGATGAAGAGGTATAAGTACTGCAAAATTTTGATATGTTTCTGTTGGCAACTAGTATTATTGTGGTGGTTTTGGTGAATCTATTGCAAAGTATAACACTAACTATTGAGTCTGAAGCGCAACTAACATAATGTAGCATGTTAGATTAGATTATAGACTTTTGTTTATAGCAGTAATTTAGTTTCTATATTACATTCAATTGCAAACTCAGCAATTTAGTTTATATATTACATTCAATTGCAAACTATTACCCTCGTTTCAATCTGGGTAATTTAAAGTTTCATGTATTTATCTAGGTAGTTCTGTGCAAAAATAATTTTAGCCTCGTATCAAAGGGACAGTTCAATACTGTAATAATAATCTATTATGATTGGATAAATATTTGGGGAATGATCAGTTTTTTAATCGATGGTGATGTTCTCAGGTTCTCCAAATATTGGAACTGTACAGAAGGATATATGAAGAGTTTTTAGCAGTTCCAGTGTCCAAAGGTAGGAAAAGTGAGATGGAAAAATTTGCAGGTGGACTTTATACCACCAGTGTTGAGGTATTGATACATTCGTAAAATATTGTAACTATCCTGATGAAGGAAACTAATTCCAGTATTTTATTGTAATATGCTTGTTGCTAAATATTATTTTACTTTTTACCAGGCCTTCATTCCAAATACTGGTCGTGGCATACAAGGTGCAACCTCACATTGTCTTGGTCAGAACTTCGCCAAGATGTTTGATATTACTTTTGAGAATGAGAAGGGTGTTAGGGAAATGGTTTGGCAAAACTCTTGGGCCTACACAACCCGCTCGGTAATTCTTGCACTCCTTTGATTGAAAATGTATAATTGATGTGGGGGTGGAATGATGCTTTCATTTTGTATGCTGCACCTGATACTTTTGTCCATATGTAGTCGTTAGCGAACAAAGTGAACTGAAACATCACACATGGACCGTTATCATGTGGAACTACCAGTGTTCATTTAGAGTTTAGCAGTTGCACTAGTGCCACAGGATGCAAAATCAAAGGTTCATTTGCATGTCATCGTAGCAATTTTAATACAGGGGAAAATCAATATACAGATTTCACTAAGCACACAATCTCAACCTTCAGACCTGCAAACCAATGGCTCAGGTCATGTTTAGTAGCACCTGATCCTGGTGCCTCATACACTTTCACCTGTAGATCTGTTAGGTCCTTAGTACCACCTTTACTTGATCTAAACTGCTGTTTGATGATGTGTTGTCGAGTGAAACCATGGAAAGTAGATATGTTCGAATTTGAACAGAAACAGGTCTGTAAATATATTTAAGAACTGTTCTTTGATAATATACTGGGAAAGTGTATACTTAAATTCAGTCTGAATATGTTCAACATGCCATGTCATCAGTTTCCAAGATCAAATCATTGGAGTTCTGTTTGCACCCAGTTCACTAATAGTTTCATGGTCCTGGGCTTGAAGCCAGAGACCAGTGATTGCTATTCTATCCTAGTTGCATAATTTTTTTTTTCATATTATTCTCTTGAAATCTCAATAGTCAAATAGAAACATGGAACCAGCTTGTAGTCATATAATCATCAAATAGAGCCTGAAACAACAAATTGTTTGCTGAAATGGTATGCTCTCACCGAAACAATTGTTCCAGGTAGTCACCGCCATTTTTGGTTCCTGGTAGTACCTGGCTTACTGCCTTCCCATTTTGCGGAACCTTCTGTAGTTGACTTTACTTGGATGATGGATCTGCTGAAATCATGCACAGCCAGCTTCTCATCTTTACAGGTCATTGCAAGTGCAATTTTGCAATACACCACTTAACCTACACAGAATCTAGGTTTGGTGAAGTGGGCATGTCAAGAAGATTGCTGTTGATGGGGAATAGGGAGTATATGATAGAAGAGAGAGACCAGTGTTCTCCCTTCTGAGCCTCTTCTCTCTCCCTCCTGGAGTCAACCTAACAGAGAAATCCCCATCCTATTGAAGCAAAAAGAACAATTGGAAATTCTAGTGATGGCATGCAATTTTTTTTTTTAAAAAAAACAACACATGTTGCATTGAAATAATGATTTTTATTGCTCCTTGTATTTCCAGTTACATATTGTTCTGCACAAATTATGTTTATGTTTGTAACATATAGAACCTACGCCCTTGCAGATTGGAGTGATGGTGATGACACATGGTGATGACAAAGGCTTGGTATTACCACCAAAGGTGGCACCAATCCAGGTGATTGTGATTCCAGTGCCTTATAAGGATGCTGACACAACTGCCATAAAGGGAGCCTGTGAATCAACTGTTTACACACTCAATCAATCTGGGTTTCGAGCGGATCTGGACACCCGCGAAAATTACTCTCCAGGTTGGAAGTATTCTCATTGGGAAATGAAAGGTGTTCCATTGAGAATTGAGATTGGTCCAAAAGATCTGGCAAACAAACAGGTACTGACTATTGATTTCTCGCAGATCACAATTCATGTTTAAATTTGGTCATATTTTTTTTTTGTTGGCTCTTGTTTCTTATATAAGTTAATGTCCCACATGAATCACTCTTCTAATCTTGCTTCTTTTCTCCAGTACTATCTGCATTTAGTTAACAGTATAATACTTATCGTTGCCTTTTAAAGATAAGCAACCTTGTTAGTTGGCTGGTTACTCTTCCCTTGTTTTATTTATATCTTTGTTTTTTTCCTTGTATATTACCAGTAGTTCTTTGATACTAGTACCTCCTTAGCTTACATAGGGCATATTAGGATTTGACTGAAACCTGACCATAAATTTCTCTTAAAGTGTGTTACTATCATCTGGTACAAAATCAATACACATTAAAAATATGTGAAATATGAACACATTGTTACAACCTTGTTAGGTATTGATCCTGCATATCATTTGACAAATAATTGTTTGCTCAAAACATACAAAGCTTGTCCTTTTCAATTGATACTTTTCCAGCTTACTTATTGTCCAATCTGTGTGCCTCTGCAAAAAGGCTGCTGAGTGGCAACAATGTTCTGATTCTTATATTTGCTGCAATGTCCAATTTACTATGTTTTTGTGAACTTGAATTCCCATGTTCTGATTCTTATATTTGCTGCAATGTCTAATTTACTATGTTTTTGTGAACTTGAATTCCCATGAGTATGTGAAAAATAAATTGACTGTGAAATTGTATCCTGTTCTTTTTAGGTGCGCATTGTCCGCCGGGACAACGGTGCAAAGGTTGACATTCCTGTGACAAATTTGGTTGAAGAGGTTAAAGTGTTACTGGATGAGATTCAAAAAAATCTGTTGAAAACAGCCCAAGAAAAGAGAGATGCCTGTGTTCAAGTCATCAACACTTGGGATGAATTCACAACTGCTCTGAATAACAAAAAGTTGATCTTGGCTCCATGGTGTGACGAGGAGGTACTTGAAGTTGTCCAAAAATTTTTTTATCAGATTTGCCTCCTGTCCTGAATTCCTTCTTCAAAACCTTGGCAACAATTAACTAATAAGAGTTATCAACACTTTTGGCACCATATAAGGAGCGTGGGGGATACATATAAGATAATTGGGAAACTCTTCCTTAAAGTTTGTGTCATTGTCATCACATTTGGTCCTTGGCTTACCACAAAATTAAGTATTTTGAAAAATGCTGTAGATGAGAGACAATAGGAAGTTTATCAGTCGATGACTACCATGAACTAACCTTTCTTAGTCCTCCTTTTACCTACAAGTTCTATTGTAGTACTTCCGCCTGCCATGTCTGTAAATTTCTTTTCCCTGTACAGGAAGTTGAGAAAGATGTGAAAGCTCGGACAAAAGGGGAACTTGGAGCTGCAAAAACATTGTGTACTCCATTTGAGCAGCCAGAACTTCCAGAAGGTATGGCTCTATGAGGACCTGAATGCAAGTTACCTATGGTTTTTTCCTTGTTATGATTGTTGCATTATTATATTTTCAAAGATTGCCATGCTGACCTGTCTTGTATGTACAACCTAAATTCAGGTACCCTGTGCTTTGCATCTGGAAAGCCAGCGAAGAAATGGTCGTTCTGGGGCCGCAGCTACTGATTGTAGTTCTGTAGCTTCGGAATTTTGGATACAAATCCGAAGCCCATTTACATTGTGTTTACATCGACTTGAGTTCTCATGTCATCACTGCTGGCAAAAGCCATTTATTCCAGTGGACCTTGTTATTTGAGTTTGGATATTGCAAGGATGAGAAGATATACTTCTGTTTACTGGCGTGCAATGTTGCTATAACTTGAAAAAAAAAAAACGCTTCATATCTGATCAGAAAAGGAAAAAAAACGATTCATACCTGATAGCAACACATTTCTCACCGGAATTTACTGGACCTCTCTCTGCGCAAAGTTAAATTTCTCATGAACTTCCTCCCTGTATTTGTCTACCTTTTGTTTAGTATTGTATTAGGTGCACAGCTTTACGAAATTTTTATGAATTAACAATTATATTAAAAAAACAAATAGATGAACCAGTTACGGTGGGTACATCCGTACATGTGCAAAAAGTAAGATGTTAACCATTAAGACAAACTGTGCCAGCCAAAATCATCAGTCTTGAACTAATTCTGGGTTGGTATTGGACTAAGTATTAATCCCTTGTAGCTAAAGTCTCATTGTGATGTGAGTGTGGCATTAGCTTCTATTCCCTTTGTCCCTGAATACTGCAATTTCTGAAGTTGTTTTAAGTCAAAATTTTTTAAACTTTAATCAAATTTCTAAAAAACACTAAGATGTATGATACCAAATTAGTACCATTAAATTTATCATACAATGTATTTTCATAAGATATTTATTTTATGTCATAGATATTGATGTTTTTTCTATAAAATTGGTCAAAGTTAAAAAAAAAGTTTGACCGACGTGAATTTTAGGAGTGCTTTCGGGGATGGAGGTAGTAAGTCGTAACAGCATCGCAGAGACTTTTGACAATTCTGTAAAGGTAACCGGACATGTAGACACACAATCAGAACGAGAGCATAGATCTACATAAAAAGTAGATCTGCATAAAAAGTTATAACCATTAAGAAAGGAGGTGTCTTATAGAAAACGTGTTAAAATAAAAATAAAAAACTTAGAATAAGAGTCGTTGACCATCTCCAACGATTTTGTATATTTTGTTTGGCAAAATTAAGAGTTTGCCAAGTCACAAATGAATATGGCAAAGGTCCAAAGAGTTAATCTCCAACGGTTTTATATTATCACTTGTTAAGAAAAGAAATTTTACACGCGGCGGCAGGTGGGAGCCACGCGCGCGGGAGGAAAATAGCGCGAGCGTCGGGAATGCCAAGCCGGACGAGGTGTGCATATATGCAAGTCCTTCCCTGCTTTTTGCCAAGTTGACAAAAATGCAAAACCCATTTACAAAACCGTTGGATAGACGTTTTTTAGACTTCTTTTTTGTAAAAGCAAGAATGCAAAGCCTATTTGCAAAACCGTTGGAGATACTCTTAAACTACTACAAATGCATAAAAGGCTCAATATTGTCAATTGGATCACCGAAAATGGACCAACGGCTCACAAATAATTAATTCATCCTTGCACCAAGGCCCATCTAGCCCATTGTCACGACCCAAAAATCATTCTTAAAATAAAACTTTGCTAATCATCTAGGTAACCTTAAGCCGAGTAAGAGTCTTTGCTCTAACCCTTGAAACAACCCAGTGCGATTCTGAGAGCTTCGATGTGATCTTTAGCCTGATCTCTTGAAACATCTTTATCAACCACCCCTTTTCCCCAACTAGTTGTTCTTAGTTGTTTGGCCCTAATCTCATCAAAACTTTGCTAATCATCTTGTTAACCTTAAGCCGAGTAAGCTGAGTCTTTGCTCTAACCCTTCAAACAACCCGGTGTGATTCTGAGAGCCTCGATGTGATCTTCAGCCTGATCTCCCGAAACATCTTTATCAACCACCCCTTGTCCCCAACTAGTTGTTCTTAGTTGTTTGGCCCTAGTCTCATCAAGCTCGACACTTGATCTTCAAACGTAGGAACCCAATGGAATCTATCGATCCCAACATGTTCAGTAGCCTGCAAGCTAAGCCACAAGAAAAATAAGCCTCACCATCCTCAAAGAAAGACATCATTAAGTAGTTGAATGCTAAGACAAATATTTGAAGTAACCAATAAGGACCTGCTTTCTGCAAAAAAGAAGGGGAAACCCCTTTGGGACCACTCAAGCTTGAGGTCACTCAAGCACCAAAGGACCTGACCATAGATCATGGATGTGCCTTAAAGGCCTCGCCAAGTTGACCAAGTGATGAAGCCTGACAATCAGTGCCTTTATTGCTTTTATTACACACGATCCATGGAATCCTAATATTATGCTTCATCATCCTTTAGGTCAATAAGTTGATGAATCAGCTTGTCGGAGTTAGAGCTGGGACTTGGGCCGTGCTATTTGAGGGCGGGTCACGGCACGACCCGAAGCACGGCACGACACGATTAGGAGGGTCGTGCTGTGCCTAGGATATCGGTACGGCGGTCTATTGAAAGGATCGAAATGCCTAGAGGGGGGTGAATAGGCGTTTCCTGAAATTCACAAACTTTTACAGCGGATTAAATCACGGGTATCGGAACTTTCAGTCTCAAGCAGAATTAGTGGACTTGTCCAAAATTCCGGTGAGGACCGAATTTCTGAATCCCGGAGAGTAGTGAACTAACTAATTATATATTGAAATACTCAAATGATAAATCGAGTTCACCACACAAGTAGAGTAAGAGTACTAAGTGAATTCACGCCTTTTGCTTGCTCCTCCACCTAAACACAATATATATCTTGCCACCACAACAAATAGGATAATCACAAGTCACAAGCACATGGGGGCACAAGATTTATACCGAGGTTCGGCCATACCACAAAGTTGTGCCTACGTCCCCGTTGTTGAGGCGACCACAAAGGTCCTTAGAGTCTCTTTCAACTCCCCTCTTCCCAAGCGACCACAAAGAAGCCCGGGCTTTCCACTAGAATCAAATGGGTAATACAAACTTCCCGGTGCCCCTCACAAGCATAAATCAAGGGAGTCACCGGGCAACACCTAGCCGGCTAGGATTCCAAGAACCCAAGAGTAATAGAATGAAAATCAAATCACCGACGGGTGCCACAAGTGCTCAAGAGATGGATCTTACTCCTGGAGTCGAAATCCATGAAGAACTCACTCCAATCTCACTCACAAGATGGGGATCTAAGCAAGAGTGAGAGAGAGAGTGTGGGAGGAAGAAAGAGAGTTGAACCAAGGTTGAAGAAGATGAAAAGTGAGTTGAAGAGAGAGAAAGGAGGAGGCAACACCTCCCCAAATCCATCCAGATCGCGTTCTGACCGTTGGGCGGCCAGATCTGAGTTCAACTGGAAATTCCAGCTAGGGCTAGAAAAATTTCCAGGGAATGGTTCACTGTTTGCACGATCAAAGAGCACAAGGCTGAATTTCTAGGTAGGATACCAAATAATTTCAGAGAAGGGTGATTTCAGAGAAGGGTGCTCTGTCTTGGAATGATTGAGGAAGACAAAATAAGTGTAGATGGATTTTTGTGGGGTGTCTAGAGAATTTGTAAATGATCAATTGAGCACTTAGGACACCTGTATAAGTAATATAATTTTGATCCCTCTTGATAGTACGACATCCTATAACTCAAATGAAATATGAAATAAAGATGAACTTATCCCAAATTGTAGCTTGATGCCGCATCTTTCTTTGAAGAATAATTGAGGGGTCACTGATTCATTTGCACTTTTCACATGAATATATAACTGAAAGTCTCATCAAAATTATTAGCTCTTTATATGTATCGTCATCTATTCACCAAAACCTACAAATATTCACCAAAACCCACAAATAGGATTTGATGCATTTACAGCTATATAGCCCGACCCGCATTTTGGGCCGTGTTTGGGCTGGCACGACACGAAAATGGCACGTATACACATTTACAACTCTGCAATGTAGTTTTTTGACATTTACTATACTATCCCTCATCTAATTCTTAAATAGATAATAAAAATCATTTAACTCCCATAAAAATAGTACACACAAAATTTTTATTTATTTATATTATGAGCGGAAAAAGAAATTAAACAAAGATATTTTGAGGGCTGTGCTTGGTCGGCAAGCACCCGAACGCAGCATCGGCGGCGTGCCACTGGCCGTGCTTGGGCCGAGGAAAAAATTTACCGTGCCGTATCGGCACGGCATGACGTACCGAACGTGCCTAAAGAACACGACCTAAAGTGGCACGAAGCACGAGAGGGCCGGGCCGAGCCGGCACGGCACGGCCCAAGTCCGGCTCCATGCAAATACTATGTTGTCCTCTACCTAAACTCCTTGGCCCCACCTGTCAGCTCATAGAGAAGACCAAAATCACCGGACAAAGGAAAAGAACAATGGAAAGAGGCTTGAGCATGAAGATGAAAACCAACTCTACTAGCTCTGTCACACTATTCTCATCTCTCTCTCTCTCTCTCTCTCTCTCTCTCTCTCTCTCTCTCTCTCTCTCTCCAGATCTAAGAACCATGAAAAGAGATATGAGCATGGATATGCTAGAGGCGAGGAAATGGGAAGGAAGTTCATGAAGACATGGAGAAGAAAATCGATGAAGCTCAAAAAGACCGTGCAAGCTAAAACACTCGAGTATTAGCTCATGATCTATCTCCAATCCCCCTCATGATTCTCTAAGTCTAATCCATATGTTTTTACATGAAAGAAATGCCTCTCTGTTAAGTGATCTCCTCTGTAATAAAAATGACATCTAGCAATGGTTATTAGTGTTTTGGTGATTGAGCGATAACATGATCATTTAGTCTTTTGAATGTAAGGATGAACTTGAGGAGGCTACGACAATGATCAAATGAAAATCAAAACAAACATGTTTATTGTAGTACAGTCTTATCTGACCTTTTGAGCCTTCAACATCTCTTGTTGTATTTGCTAATATTTATGTAACTATGTACTTACTCTAGCTATAACTCAAAACCACCAGATAGTGGTGATTTCGTTGAGTTTTCTAAGGATTACTAGACTTGTGACAACCCATTGACTTCTTATTATGGAGTTGAAGCTTCATCAAGATTGAAGCCACGCGTTGGCAAACCTGCACGGCACGGACGTCGTCGTATTATCGTTGCGTCGGTGCCAAAACATGAGCAACAATCGTGCTAGTCCGCAATATTCGTGCTCCTGGACTCCTGGCTGGGCCATTTAACTCGCCAGCCAGCCAAAGGCCCATTTCCATACCGTCCCCGTACCTGATTCAGCCCAGGTAACTAACCGTGAAGCGGAAGGACACGCTCTCCTGACCCGAGCCGTATTCCCGCGGCCCAAAGCATCCAGCCTCACGCGACCAATGCCACCGTGCCACGTCTCTCTCAACACCTGCCCCTGCCCGTCCCCCCCAATTGGCTCCGCAAGTCGCCCTCGCCCAGACCAGATTTGCCAGAAGAACGCAGCCTCGCGCCTCGAAACCCTAGCCGCACGCACCAGCCCTCCCTCCCCCCTCCCTCCCTCCCCTCAGACCTCACCCGCCGCGCGGCACGAGCACACGCCATGGCGGCCGAGAACTACTGGAGGTACGCCGACGCCCGGCAGCAGCAGCAGGCGATGGTGGCCGCCGCTGCGGCCGCGGCGGGGATGGCCCCCGCGGCGACCGTCACCGCGGCGCAGACGGTCGGCAGCGCGGCGGCGGCCATGAGCCAGCAGGCCGCCGCCGCCGCCATGGCGCAGCAGGCCGCCGCCGCCGCGCCGCCGCTCAAACGCGCTCGCCCCGACTTCGGAGGTCCGTTCCCTCCCCTCGCTCGCTATTTTTTCCGGGCGACCACTAGATCGTGCCTTTTTGTTTGTTTGGTGGCTATCCTCCCCGCCGATCTCCTCGTTTGCCCGTGCTTTGCGGGATTTAGGAGTATCTTGCTGGTTGTTAGGTTCGTAATTTTAGATCCAGCGTTTGGATCTGCAGAACTGTTATGATTAGGTGATTATCCATGCATCGGGGCTGTCTGCCATAGCTCCGGTGTGTAATAAAATTTGACAAGCTAGGTTCGTTGCACTATGTTGATACATAATTGTGTCCTGGTTGACCATTCTTGAGCTAAACTTGTTGATTTGGGGAGAAAATTATGTTATGATATTCTTAGGCACCTGCTGATTTGGCTTGTATGGTTGAAAAGGATGGTGGCCATATCGTTATTTTTGTTGCACAGGGCTTGTCCAATGAACGTAGTGATTGTTGATCTTGCACCGAAGTGATCATGCACCTTGCATGTATTCCTGGATTGGTCGTTAAATGTATTGAGTGGCCGAGTTTAGTGTTTAGGGAATATATTGTTTACTATTCAACTTATTAAAATAATCATCACTAAAAAAAGTGAAGCTGAGACCAGGAGTCTTTTGTAACAAAATCCAGAAGTTTCTGATGAATTTATTATATTGATTACATTACATTCAATAGTTAGAGATGAGGCTTGAGTGTAATCTTCGATTTCTTATTCCATTGTTGCAGATGTGTCTGGTGGGCAAGACATGACAGGATATTATCCACGTGAAACCGACAGGTCAGGATACCATTCGCTTAGAGAGAACGAAGCAATTGGAGCATCTTATGACCGTTACTTGCGCAATGGGGTACAAAACAGTTTTCATATTGTACTAGCTTTTTTTCCCCCAGAGCACACAGAGTTATTGACTTGCCTTTTATCTGTGTTTTATAAATTCATAGATGACCTCCGTCGGTGCCAATGACACTACTAGGGCTGCTGGGATGGGTGCTGGATTGGCTGCAGGGATGGCTGCTGGGATGGGTGCTGGAATGGGTGCAGGGATGGGTGCTGGGATGGCTGGATATGGCGTTGATGATCGGCGTATGATGGGTGTTGTTGGTATGGACAGCAGAGGGATGGGATATGGTGGCAGACCTGAGCCTCCTCTTCCGCCGGATGCATCAAGCACTCTTTATATTGAGGGCTTACCTGCAAACTGCACACGACGGGAGGTTTCACGTATCCTCCAAAATCTTATTACTGTTCTTTGCTAAACTTATTTTTTCTAGATGTGTCTTGCTAGATTTGAACATTCCATTGACCCCCTTTAAATGTCACATTTTACTGTTGGTCCTGCTTTTGTTGAGACTTATGGTGCTGTCTTGTTTTTCTTTACACATTCATATTGTTCATCTTCAGTAGTTTCTTTCTGTCTATATGCTTCAATTCTTGTTTAATCCAAAGTACTGATTGGCGGTACCGTGTATGTTGCCACTTTCTTGGAGTATTTTTGCTCCTTAACCTTTTGCCTCCTTAGATATATTTCGCCCATTTGTTGGTTTTCGTGAAGTCCGTCTTGTCAACAAGGAGTCAAGACATGTAAGTTAACTTGCTGCACCCTCTGACCCTGTTAGAAAGTTTCTTCTCTAGCGATGGATGATGCTTATCTGTCAACCTTTCTGCAGCCTGGCGGAGATCCACATGTGTTGTGTTTCGTCGATTTTGACAACCCTGCTCAGGCTACAATTGCTCTTGAAGCGTTGCAAGGTGAAACTACTTATATTTGTGGATATGGACTGTGTGGGTGTTTTGATTTTCTGATTCTTAGGTTTGGTGGCTTCCAATTCTGCACGTATATGCTTCAATTCTATTATGCATGTCTGCATTTGTCTATAGTTTGTTGTGAAGCTTGTTTTGAAAATTGTAAATACTTGTTTATTCTGCATCTAACTTTATGCGAATTCCGTAACATAGTTTTTAAATTGGTTCACACATTAGTTTTAGCAGGAAGCTGGTAGTTAGGTGGGTATTCAGTGGTAAACCCATCTCTTGTTCACTGCATCCTGAAAAGTGGCAAAACCACTCAGCATTTCCTAACAAGCTAATATTCTTCTCGTGCATTTAATAGGACTAGTGAGTCATGAGTTTTGCGCTTTTGTGCTCTGCTTCATAACAAAGGGCACATTATGCCCTTCCTAATACATTACATCTAGGGATTGTTACCAAATTGAAAAACTCATGACCAGATTACAGAACCTAGGCGAGCTTGCTTTGTACCAGCATCTCTGCCAATTTAATGCGCTTCACATTAGCATTGCATATCCATCTTGATCTGCATTGGGAAGCAGGCCTTTGGTTGAAGGCAAAAACCCAACACTTCCTATTCTTGTTACGGTCCGATCTCTTGTTCACGCGACGACCTGAGCAATATAAACCATCGCGATTCGTTTTGCAGGTTATAAGTTTGACGAACACGATCGTGACTCAGCCCATTTGCGGCTGCAATTCTCACGCTTTCCTGGTCCAAGGTCAGCTGGCGGGCCTCGCGGTAGGCGTTAAGACGTGCGGACCTCATGGTTGCCGAACCTATCGTTTATACGAGCGATCCGACTACGGCGGGCTAACGCTTCGATATGCGCTGAATTCCGGGGCGGTGGCTTTTTTAGGGTTCGTCAGCTCTTTTCGTGAATGCGTGAAAGGGACAATGCAATAAATGATATTCGGCCAAATGTTATTAGATTGCCGTAGAGTGTGTTAGAGATGGAACTTAAAGTTATTCGACATACTGTATCTGCTGCCTTAGTTATTATGGTCTACTGTAACTTCATTACCTTGTTTCACATCCGAGACAATTTAAGTTTGTTATCCTGTGGATTATTGAGTTTTGAAAACTAGATGTTTTTAGCCTCTTTTAGTAATATATTGCCCCCCTTGGTGTTTCTTGCCCACATACCAGAATTTTCTCTAATATAATCTAGGACTAGTACTCAGCCCTTTTTCCCTAAATAATAAAATGTGGTTCTCTAGGAACTGTGGTGTAACCCGCTGACATCCTGGCACCCTTGTTAAGCACTTGAGGATGTCAGGGGCTACTTTGCCTATTTTCGACTTTATTTTGTACGGCTGAGGTCCTCTCTAAGACCAGCTACAGTAAATGGGTGATTGTTGCTGATTAGAAATTTGGTAGCGGACTTTTGAAATTTTTCATTGGCATTTATAATGTGAGTAGGGTTTTCCCTTAAGTTTGATGTGATTATTGTTGGTCCCTGTTAGTGTGAACTTTGGAGCTATGGGGTATCTGTAGTAATTTTGTGGGAAATAACACAATAACTGATAGATTTGATCAAGATTCGAAGTTAATGAATGTCATACATTCTGGGATGGCGGGATGGAGGTAGTATTTAGATTTGCATATGTTTCTGTAAACTGCAAATCACATGGACTTGTGCTGGATTCTTGTTGTGGGTATTGTTTGCATATAAGTGAACCAATTTAAGATGCAGCAATGCCATTCCAATCCTGGCTCCATAAGCAGCGTCAAAGTAGCCATGCATTGAACAGTCATGCACCTGCACTCAGGTAATACAAAATTTAGTTGTCTTCATGTAACTTATGGTGATCCCCTGCTTGTCACTTTGGAAGTCTTTTTGTTCCTTGATTGATTTCTTTTCATCTTATTTCTAAAGATGTATACACCACATCATGTCATTTTACTAATTGAATTCTTGGTATATAATTTGGATTCATTCTCAGATAGCTATTACATTGTACATGCTTATTGCTTCTTAATGGATGGAATATTTACAAATGCTTTACATGATGTGTTGAGATTGGCTGTGCAATTTATTTACCCAATAGGTATGCTTTATTCCTTTACAGCCATTGCATTGTCTTCTTCTTGTGTGATTACATGACTACATTACGGTTTGTGCTAATTTGTCTTTGCCAACCCCTGTCGACCGATCGAATTCCCTAGTTAACTGCACTGACTTCATGTAATCGATTGATTTCCCTACTATGTGCGCGTCAACTTTTTTTAGCATGTCGTTCTTGTCCGTTTGCGATCGCTTCAACGTTTCTGCTTCAGTCTGTATGTGCCTTTGCGTGCCTGTCGTGAACGTTTTTGCATCAGCCGTGTGTTATTGCACTTTGTTCGCCAGAAGTGTGAATCTGAAAGGGTTATGTATTCTTCCTGAGTGGTTCTGAACTGGTGTGCGCCAAAAGTTTTATGTGAATACTCTTCCTAAGTGGTTCTGAAATGTCTGTTCCGATAACAACTCAACGAGCAGGCAGCAAGCAGCAAGATTCTGTGGACAAGGCTTAAATATTCCATTGTTACAAATTTACAGCTTAAGAATTACGACCCTATATTTAAAGTTGCGCAAAGATAACTGGACCGTACAAGTTTCAATCATTCATGGATTTAGCATGAGCCGTGTCTCGCTCCCCCGTCCGAGAACAGGTTATGCCAAGATTGTTCGCACGAGAATTTAGTATCCTACTCTTAATAAAGTGCACTGATGGTATCGTGTGCTTATTATCTCGTAGCTTGTAGGTGTGACTACTCGTTAGTTTGAAGAACTAATTATTAATATACCGTTGATGCACCATTTTAGATAAGCTTTATCAACAATATAAAGCAGTTGTAATTATGAAGTAGAGTAAATGGGAGGTAGTTCTCATCTAGATCCCTGAATTTATGAATCTGCAGACAATCTCTAAGCACCCAAAATACAAGACCCATTTGATGTTTGAGCAGTGCTATTGGCAAAGGGTTCAATACCCATTTGTTGTCTTCTTCCAACAATGAGACCCAAAAGAGAACCTGCAAATGGGTCTCCAAAAATGGGTTTTCAGGAGAATGGGTGTGTAGCTTTAGGTTATGCCTCTCCTGACATTCATAATACCTACCCAAAATAGGTCTCCTATATATAGGTACTTTAAAGGCTTATACAATATTTTGGGTTTGGGTGCTCTTACGGGTCACCTGCTGAAGGAAATCAGCTAAGAATTTTGCATGTTGGTTCCAATACTCGTTTAGTGGTTGAATAACCCCTTATTCTCTATTCAACTCATCATCCTTTCTTCCTCCCCCATCCTCTCTTCCTCTTTAATGTATCAAGTCCGTTTGCAACACCAAACCCTAGCCCTTAAATTGAGATCTCGAACCCGTCCAGTATTCTTGAAATTAGAATCCATAGTCTATCTCTAGTGGGCCATTTGTGGAGTGGGGTGAATGGCATGTGGAATCAATCGGTCGTTGTTTGCCTAGATTGCAATTGCAAGAAAATTGTTAAGTTGAGGTTCAAGCAGCTATGGTCGATAGGGCAACTTCTACATGGCTCGGACACGAGGTAAGTTGAATCGAACTCTTCTATTAGTAGAGTTTGTTAACTATGTTGTGTTCTTTTAATATCATGTGATTTGAGTGCAGCAGGATAGAACCTTGTGCCTAGTTTGACGTCGGGAAGAAAATTACATACACACTTTGAATGATAGTTGAGGTAAATATCATTTTTGGATTGGGATAACAAACAAAGCACATGGAGGCGCATAATTCTCAGTTGTGATCATAAATTGAGATTTTGGCAGTTTTAGGTTACTAATAACTTGGTTGTAAAATGCCTTGTGTCTGTGCTAGGCGTAATTGTTCTTGGGATTTTGCAGGCCTTGTGGTCTAATAACATGAAGTGAGAAGAAATAAATGTCAGGTGTAATATAGTATAAAGAGTACTATTGTAAATGTCAACTAATTGCGGATATAACGCACACCTGCTTTTGTTACAATGTGCTAATGTTTGAGCTAAAAAAAATATCCTGCTATTTGCTAGATCATGTGCTACATGATGTGACTTGTCTGGAAAAACCCAACCCAACCAGTGCATCGAGTAGGCTCAAACTATTTTTTGACCCATGACGCGAAAAAACTTGACATAGGAAAACCCCACACCCTTGGCCAAAAATAGCTTGACCTAACTTCTTGATGTGCCATTGATTAGGCACGAACTAAAAATTAAGCCGACCATTCTGTTTTGTGTAGCATGACCCAACTCGACCTAGTGTTTAGTTAGGGAGTCTAAGTTACACAGGAGGACAGGGTTGGTCCCTAGGTGATTTGGAGCTCACATATTAAGACCGAAAATTCAATAGTATTTGTCAAGGCCCAATGGCCATCATTATAAATACTTTAGTACAACATGGTTAAGTGTTAGCAAAATTTTATATTACATAACAATGGAGTTGGTTTTGATGATCTTGGTGATGTCCTTAGTTAGACTTACTCCATCTTGGATGCCATTGAAGTCGAAGAGGCAATCGAGAGAGCATGGCATTTGATGGTGTGGTCGCTAGACTCAATAGTGGAGAAGACGACGAAGGAAGAGCATCTTAGCAGCCATGTTTCATGAGGGAATGAGAACGTGGAACAGGAATAGAAACTCGTATTATTTTTCAAATATCGGTGTTTCTTATTAAACACAGAGTGCGGAACGTGGCCATGTTCTAGAGTTAAAAGGCACGGGACTAGCCCTAATTGGGCCGGACCAGTCTTCTCACCGACTCACCCAGCTTTCTTGGGCGGCAAATCCGAGTGCGCTGACCAAGAACAGGCGGTAGCACCAGAGCGCCGTCTCCACGTGGAAAAGCCCAGAAGGAGCGGGCCCGCGCGACCCAGCCGTCCATCACGATCTCGACGGCTAGGAAGTGACCATTATTTCCCAATCGACGGCCCCGTCTCTTTCCGCACCAACCCCCTCCCCCTCCATTTCCACCTTCCACGCCGCCGCCAACATGACTACCTCGGCGGCTGCCTCCGCCACCGCCGCGTGGGCCACTCCATCCTCCGTCAATCCCCGCCGGTCGTCTTCTGCGCTCAGGCTCCCCCCATCGTGCTCCCGCCGATCCCTTCCCAGCAGACTCTTGTCGTCGCCACCCTCGCGCTCTCCGCTCGCGCCGGTCTCCGCCATGTCCTCCCCCGCCACCGACGCCGCTGCCGCCGGTGAGACGGCCTCCAGGAAGAAGCTCACCATATTCGACGCGGAGGAGGACCTCGCGGCGTCGCTGGCCAAGTACACGGCGGAGCTGTCGGCGAGGTTCGCGGCGGAGAGGGGCGCCTTCACCGTCGTGCTCTCCGGCGGCTCCCTCGTCAAGTCCCTCAGGTTTTGGACCCGCCTTAGACCGCGAAGTTCTTGGTTTTCCGGAACATGGTGGGGATCTATTAGGTTTTAACCTTTGGGTTTCGCAGGAAACTAGCGGAGCCGCCGCACCTGGAGGCGGTGGATTGGAGTAAATGGCATGTGTTCTGGGTGGATGAGAGGGTGGTGCCCAAGGATCACGCGGATAGCAACTACAAGCTCGCCTCAGATGAGTTCCTCTCTAAGGTAGCTCAATTGTTTAGTCAAATTCAGAAATCTGTTCGATTGTGAAAGCTGGAGGAGGGTTTCTGTTGATTAATACTTTGTAGAAACGGGATCATGATTGTTTTCGAGTGATGGAGAATGGAAATGTGGAATTTTTTAGGTAGTTTTCTCATGGTGTTCTCGATGTCGGGATATTTTGACTGATGAATATTGAGCAAAATGTCGATTTGGAGATAGTGAGTTGTCTGTCCGCCTGTCCGGAAGTCTCAGGGGAAAAAATTGGTAATGTTTGCTTAATACAGGATGTAGCTCTGTATGTAATCTGCATTCTCATCTTAAATTAAAGCACAATTCCCTGTCTGTCAAATGTATTACTAATAGTCGAATTCAACTTGGTGCATATGTACTTTTCATTCACACAGTTCATATGTGTATTCTCATATATATAGCCTGCTGAAACATTTTTTTAACCTTTCCATCTCTGTCTTCCTACAACATAGGTGCCAATTCCTGCTGACCAAATTCATGCCATAAATGATGCGCTGTCATCTGAGGGTGCTGCTGAGGACTATGAAACTCGTTTAAAGCAACTTGTCAAGGATGGTGTGATCGAGATGTCACCGTTGTCTGGGTTCCCCAAGTTCGATCTTATGCTTATGGGGATGGGACCTGATGGCCACATTGCCTCACTCTTTCCTGGTCACCCTGTTGTCAATGAAAACCAGAAGTGGGTCACCTTTGTCAAGGATTCTCCCGAAGCCACCGCCAGAGAGAATAACGCTCACTTTGCCAGTGATAAATTCATCCGCACACATCGCACTTGTTGTCACCGGTGCTGGCAAAGCTGGTGCTGTTCATAAAGCACTTTCAGAAGGGCAAAATACATCAGATTTGCTGCCTGTTGAGATGGTTTTCCTTCTGGATGGGGAGCTCATTTGGTTCACTGACAAGCCAGCGGTGTCAATGTTGTCGAGCATTTGAAGCCCACGATTGTATAAATCTGGAACTTTC
This sequence comes from Chrysopogon serrulatus, assembly GCA_015844335.1. NCBI lineage: Eukaryota > Viridiplantae > Streptophyta > Magnoliopsida > Poales > Poaceae > Chrysopogon > Chrysopogon serrulatus. Next base: position 9,635 of record JADLZL010004533.1, on the reverse strand, counting down.
ATCTGAAGGAATTCATATACGATTTATGGGAATCTTTGGGTTCGGAATAGCTTGAAACTGTGAGGCCTTGTTCGTTTTTATACCAAACCAAGGTGATTGGAGGCGTGAGGGGATTTTGACTTGTAGTGGATTTTTAGTCCCTTGGATTGGGGTAGAAACGAACGACCTGAGAGGTGTTTATGTACTATATAAATTGTGTCTTGGATTCCAGTATCTACCAAATAATGAAGATTTATGGTTTTCCATTTTGTTGAGGATATACAGTATCTACCAAATATGTGCTTTTAAATGTTGTCTAGCACGTGAATTGTGATGTTTGATAATTCATCTAAAGGAACATCAGATGCAGAAGATTTTTGTTAGTATTTGCACTTGCTAGCGCACATCTGCTTCTCTGGGATATTTAGTACAATTTTTTTTGTGTGTTTCGCAGTCATTTTTTGTATCTTTGAGATTTTTTTTTTGAGGGCTCTTGTATCTTGAGATTCATGTGCATCTTCCTTTTTTGTGTGTGAATTAAAATTCAAGTGCATTTGCAAAAAGGCCTAATCCTTGATAGACCGTAAGAGCTGTATGTGTTGTGAAACATAATTCTGAATCGTATCTACCTACCTGAAGACAGATATGCATCGGATCTCCTGCATCTCCTCCATGATTCTCTCCATCTCTCGAGCTCGTGTCGTATGCATCAGGTACCACGTGACAGGTGTAGAACATTTACTAGTATTGACATTAGCAACACATGAGTCGTGACCACGAGTCAATTGCTCCGGCAGTATCTGGAAAGAAAAAGGGGAGAATCAAACGAATTCTACGCGATAACCTTATTAATAATAACTCCTGGATTCCCAAGTTCATGTGACTCGCCACGAGCGATCACATGAACACGCAGGGGGAGAAAGAGCCGAGAACATGCCATGCCCGGGGGCGTCAGGCATGCGCGCCACGAAACGATGTCCCCGCAACCATGTCCTTTTCTTCGCCGCCCGGTCTCCGGCCTGGCGCACGGTGGTGCCCCTTCGCCGGCGGCGTCGGTAACTTTGGCACGCGCTCAAACATATTTTGGAGCAAAGAATTCGCCGGAAAGACGACACAACACAATGCCAAAAATGGCGCGGCGACAAGGACTCGTCGAATCCTCTTCTGTCTGTCTGAGAGCATGCTTTGTGCTCGGAACGCCGGAGAAACGGCGGCGATCGAGTGCACAGAGAAAAAGACGGTCTTGTGATGGATCCACCAGCCAAAATCAGGCTGTTCGGCAGTGCTTTAATGGGCACAATTGCACAAGATTTGCATAGCATTCTACTCCGGCGGATCATTTGTATTCAAATTTCGTCGACTTGGAGGTTTTCTTTGTATTCAAATTTCGTCAACTCGAGATCGCGTTGGTTCAGATCAGCGATCATCAACACGTGTCCCTAGGCTTCACATGGCGTCATAATATTTGATGATATTTTTTATTTATTCCTATTTGATACTATTGTAATTTATGGGTCCCCCAAGTGTCATTTTATAAAGTTGCTGATTTTTCTTGGGCCAATCGATCGAAACAAGAATCATCTATGCATCTATCTTAGGTGGACTAAAAGCCAAGAAAAGCGCATGCTTAAAAATATATATGCAACTTACAGCAAATAAAAATGTGTTTAATTTGGTTGATTGAGGTTTAGCCTTTTGCTATTGGATATATATCATATTTAATTGCTTCCAGTTGATAGACTGACCAATTTCATATTATAGACACAGCTATGATTTGAACAGCTCTGAAGAGAACAGGAATACTGTCAAGATAAAGAAAAGGTATCACTTTGATAACTCCATTCTTTGACCATCAGCTTTTGCTTCTTGATTGAGTTGAATTTCCAGTTTGTATTGAGGATGATTTATCTTTATATTGTAGAATCCAGAGAATAAAAGTGTAACAGCAATGTGCACCGTTGCTCTCAGACATGTTGTGCTTTCCTATTATCTGAAGAAAATGCCACAATAACACCAGTATTCTTTGTCGTGATACATTTTTTATTGATAGAATGAATTGCCTCAACTTCTGGTGCAGGAAAGAATATGAAAAAAAAAATGAGGCGACAGTGCCACCACATTCTGCATTGTAATAGAGGAAATGGGCTGAATGTTATAAACGAGTTAATGAATGAGGACTTCTCTGATGGGACTGAAGGTTGAGAGTCACCATATTCAAATAGTGTTAATAAGAGAGCTTGTGTGATGCCCAAAGAATTGAAATCTTTAGGCAGTATATAAGGCAGAAGAATCAGAGAGTTCTAACTAGGATGTTGTGGAATGCATAGATGAAGATACAAGTGAGTTAACTTCTGTTGATCCATGTATGGTAGAATCAGAATCTTCTGAATCTGAGTCTTCCTATGAAGAGGACCCTGATAGAACGCCCCCCGTCTCTACCAATATGGAAGAGAACTATGATCCCAAACCAAAATTCGTCCGGACCACTTCATCTAAGTCAGACACTTTTATTTCAGACAAAACTCCTGAGGATTTTACCACATGGCAGCGCATTATACGTGTAGATGCTATTCGAGCAAATACAGAATGGGTTCTATTTGCCCGTAACCAGGCTGAAGTCTCTAAAGAGAAAGCACTGCAGTCTGCGCGGTGTTCAGAATATCGGCCGATTTTCGCCGAAAATCGGCGATTTTCGGTTCTATCGGTGACCTCCGGTAAATGTACATACCGGTAATTTCGGTTCAATTTATTCAAATTTTTTTAAATATTTACAAAAATTTATAAATTTGGACCGAAATTTCAACCGATTTTCACCGATTTTCCCGATTTTCATTTCTATCGGTCCCCTCCGATATTTGTAACTCTACCGGTAGGCTAAACCACTGCGGTATCTGTTGAGTTGAAAGATTTTGACCATTTGGAGCCTTACATGATTTATCATGCTGCATGATTAGTTGCACTGCTTGAGGCATATGCACTCTATGATCCGGAGATCAGGTACTGTCAAGGAATGAGCGATCTCTTGTCACCAATAATTGCAGTCATGGAGGAAGATCATGAAGCATTTTGGTGCTTTGTGGGTTTCATGAGGAAAGCCAGACACAACTTCAGGCTTGATGAGGTTGGAATAAGAAAACTCAAAACTGTTTCGCAGATCATCAAGCGCAAGGATTCACACCTCTATAGGCATCTACAGAAACTTCAGGTCGAAGACTGCTTCTTTCTCTATCGAATGGTGATGGTTCTCTTTAGGAGGGAGCTCACTTTTGAGCAGACTATGTGTCTGTGGGAGGTTATGTGGGCTGACCAAGCTACGATTCAAGCTGGGATTGCAAGGTCCACTTGGGCAAGGATAAGGCTCCATGCCCTGCCAACATACGACTTGCTGCTCTATGCTATCGCAGCCTGTGTCTTGCAGAGGAGGAAGCTGATAATCAAGAAGTACAGCAGCATGGATGAGATACTGTGGATACTGTGGGAGTGTGTAATTGCATGGCCGGGCAGCTAGATGTCTAGAAACTCCTAGATGATGCACACCACTTGGTTGTTGACCTTCATGACAAAATCTAATGTGACTGTTTTTCTCAGTTATGTTTGGTAGAGTACGTATGCAGACATGAGCACTTTTCTGAGGTGTATTTAGTAATCTATTGTGTACTGTTTGTCACCCGAAATAAAAATCCTTTCATGGGTATATATGCAGAAACCTTGTAGCTTCAAGTGAGGATGAAGTTGTCTCCACTTCGGTTAAGCTGATAAACCATTGGATAGCACAGTGGTTTATGCAAACCATCGATAGTTAAACTTGATGGAAAATTTTGTTTTTGCTTCTTATGTCTGTCCTTGGCAACAACAACATTTTCCATGAAGTCTTTTATATAGGAAACTTAAGTTCCCAGATTTTGGGTGTAATGTGGAGTAATAATGAAATCAAAATCTTTACTGTCATCTCACACAACAATTTCTTTCATCACGAGTTCTATATTATATATATGCTTGAGATCCCAGCAACGCATTTTCATTCCTATTCCTGCCTTCCTGGTATATTCTGCAGGATCTGTTTGATATCGCAGCATGGTAAGGGCATATGCTTGTAGAAATTATGCGAACCACAAGATGTCACACGTCAAATAAAAACAGTGACAAATTATGAGATTGATGGGCCCAAGGAGGGGCCCAAGGAGGACATAGTTGTGGATAGCGGGCCCCCCTGGCCCGCCCCTAGAAGGGGCGGCGGGGGCGCCAAGGAGGGCGGCGGCTGCCCTAGCCGCCGCCACCGCCATGCCGCTTTGAAGCTTTGGGGGCCACGTGTCGGGCCGGGGGGCCCTAGCGCCGCCACAAGTCACCTTTTATTATTAATTATTTAAAGAATTAAGATTAGAAAAACTGGAAAGTTCGTGTTGGATAAGAACTTTCTTATCAGAATCTACTTGGGGCTATAAATACTAGACCATTGTAATCAGACGGGATCAAAAAGTAATTGGGCGAAAGTCCTTTTATTCCAATCTCTCCCGTGCTCGTGCCTTCTCCTTCCTCTCTCCCCTCTCCCCACCGCACGCCGCCCTCCCCCCGCCCTAGCCGCCGCCAAGCAGCCGCAGCGCGCCACCACTATGGGCGGGCGCCACCCCCTCCTCCTCCTCTCCTTGTTCCACACTAAGCCTATCCACCCTCCCCACCGTGTGTGTTACCAACCGGTATCGACAAACCGGATGACACCATGAATCCCACCCCCATTGCCGAGATCAAGACGATGCTCGAATGTTTTGCCACCGCCTTTTATGGACACATGGATGAGTTGAAATCTGCGCCTCGACATTGTCGACAACCGCTTCAGCTCATTGGAGATTGCGCGACGTGAAAGATAAAAAGATCGCCTCAATGAGATAGATCTATGCCTCGCTAATCCCCGAGGCTCGCTTGCTGATCTTCGAACGAGATCGGCAACCGGGGGACCGACGGCATTCAACAAAGACACTGCTCCAATCATAAAGAAAACGGTGAGATCTCTCGATATGGAGAACTGCAGGCGTCCATAACACCAACAAAGGCATCCCGGCGGGCCGGGATGCATTCTCCGTCGAGCAGAAGCCGAGAAGATCGTGGCGTGCACACTGTGATCAAGATCCTTCCCAACAAAACTATAGGAGACAAACTGCTAGTCGAAGGTGAGAGCAGCTCCGCTTGGAAACTACAAAGAGGAGCAGATCGACCGCCACCACATCATCAAAGCACCTAGCAAAGGCGCCGGCAACAAGAACATCACTACCAAGAGCAACAGCCATGCCAGGCTAGCCATCCAGGTATACCGTGCAAATATCAACTCTAATTTTTGATGGTTCTTCAGATCCTATCTCTTGGATTTCACGGATGGAAATTTTGTTCAATTTATATGAGATGCCAGCAGAGCAAAGGGAACCTTATACTGCTCTGCGTTTAACAGATAATGTTTTTGCCTAGTTTGTGTGAATTTCCACAAATGCATTGCTGAATAACTGGATAGAGTTTTTAGAATTATTGTGTCAGAAATTTACACTGGGTCAAAATGTTGGGATAAACCAAATCAGTCACTTCTTGACCCAAATATTTTAGATTTTGGTGATGAGATGTGTCCCATTGTCCTTGCCTTGGAGGCCTCAGGTATACTTCAACCCATCTTAAATATTCGTGCACCAAATCTACTAGCAAAGCTACGTCAAGAAGCCTAGGAAGAAGAAAGTATGAAAGTAATTGCCGATACAATTTGGCTAAATCAAGCAGCATCTTGGTGGACCTTGGAGGATGGCGTCGTTTGCTACAAAGACAGGTACTATAACTCGGCAACTTCTGCCTATTTGCTAGAATTGATGGAAAACTGGGGAAGAAATCACTTGAGCTTTTTGTCGTGGGCTTTAATTACTGCACTACTTTTGACCCAACACCCGCTTTTCCATTGTTATTCTTTCGTTGGATAAATGGTCAACAACATGGATGCCATGGACAACTATGATTTTCTTCGGCAATAAAGGCTATCATTTTGCTCGGTAGGAGGCATTGAGATTAACAGAAACAACTAGGATGATTTATTACTCTCTCCAAATAATTTTACATCAGGCAAATTACTCTATGATAGCATGGAGTTTTTTCATCGTCACCTCCCAGCTAGGAAACCAGCAGTGATCTGTCGTCACATTCCAGTGCAGTTTGATATTGATAATGTTCACACTCTTTTTACCCCACCAGAGGAAATGTATCAGCTACATATTGAGGGATCAATATCTCAGCAGCACCTGAGTCAGAAACCACCAGGATTGATGCAGTCAACCACTCCATTCAGTCACTTTATTGATGGATATCTTGGTTTTCTCCACTACTATTTTTTCTTTATTGCAGACGAGGACACAGATGATTGAAAGGATCTAGCAAGTGGCCTAGAGGGGGTGAATAGGCCTTTTTCTAAAATTTAATCAACTTCGAGCAAACTGTCAGAACGTGGAACCTTTGGGAAAGTACGCGGAGGTTCCGGGACGCAGAGCTTCCGGGAAAATGCACGGAGCTTCTGCGATCAGAGTACAAAGTCGATCTACTGCGGAATATAGTGAATGAAAATCAGATCGAACGTAATACCAGTGTTCCTGGGAAGTATGTTGACCCTTCAGAACTAGTGGCTGCACCTAGTCGTTGAAGAACTCATAGATCGGGATCAAACCCTAGAAATCGATTCAAATGACAAGTAACAACAACAACAAGCACAATCACAAGAGACTCGATGATTTATCCCGTGGTTCAGCTCACCATAAAGGCTTGCCTACATCCACGTTGTTGAGGTTAGCCACAAAGGCTATGGAGTCTCTTTCAACTCGCTCCTCTTCTCCAACCTATCACCAAGGCAATAGGCTAGAGGGTTTCACTAAGTCACAAAGGGCAATACAAACTTCCCGGTGCTCAGCCACAACGAATTGGGAGCTCCTGGGCGACCACTAGCCGTCTAGGAGCCTAGCTCCAAGAGTAATGAACACACCAAGCGGCTGCGGCTTCATCAAGTGCACAAGAACAGAGGAGAATGATCTTCTCGAGCTTTCTCACACTCACTAGAGCCAAATCCCTCAAGGAATCACACAAATCTGAGCAAGGGAGTTGGATGCACCAAGAACAGAGAGAGAGAGAGAGAGAGAGAGCTTCAGGTCGCGAGAATGAGTGAATGAAGAAGATGACCGTTTGGGGAGAGAGGGAGAAGTATAAATACTTCCCTGTGCTCCCACGAAACGGTCTAGTCAGACAGACCCAGGAACTTTCATGTTTACAAATGGAAGATCTGCGACGCAGAGGTTCTGCGACGGAGGGCAGAGGTTCTGCGCAGACCAGCACAGAAAAGAGTTCAGCTCGGTTGGCTTTTTGTGGCTAGGATTATTTGAGTTGTGTTTGGTGTTTTGAGCACTTGGTTCCACCTAGCACACTATTAGTATCCCCCTTGATAGTACGGTGTGACCTATAACTCAATTTTAAAATGTAAAATGAAATAAACTCTCTTGAAGCCTATTGCAAGCCATCCTTTGAGTTGGGGGGTCTCCTCTGGTGTTTCTTTGCATCCACGATAAATGATTAGCTGTCAAACACTTAGAAAGGCCATTAGTCCTTTAAACATGCCGTCAACATCACCAAAACCCACTTAGGGCTTGATTGCACTTACAATCTCCCCCTTTTTGGTGATTGTTGACAACACAATTAAAGCTTACATTTAATTTAAAGATTGAGCTTTTGATAGCATGAATACAAGTGCTCCCCCTTGATATATGCAAGATTAATTTTGAATTTAAACAAATGTCCCTCCCAGACATACTTTGCATATATCAAGAGTAAGTGTGAAAAAAGCTCCAATTGTATTCATGCCATCGTGGTGTGCAAAGTAACAGTGTCAAGTATTATCCGTGATGCGTATGACAGATTAAGCACCGATAGGAAAAGTTCTGAAGTTGCAGAACACGGAACCTCCGAGCCTAAGCACAGAGCTTTCGGACCGTAGAGCCTCCGCGCCTGAACGCGGAAGCTCCGGGTTCTGCAGCTTCAGAAAAAATTCAAAAACAATCATCACAACTGAATCAACCAAACACTATACAGACCTGAACATGCTAATAAATGATAAAGATGAATAGGTCTAGCAGTCTATCAAACACAATATGTTCACATCCATGTCCATGACCACAAATCGCCACACAAAGGTGAAGCAAAGTGTATTACAGACCACTACAATAGAAAGAGAGTTTGAAAACGACCTTAACTCTCACAGCTCACAACTCAGCTCACAACTACGGGTCATAGATACATCAATAGATACCTCAACTCTCACAGCTCACAACTCAGCTCACAACTACGGGTCATAGATACATCAATAGATACATCATACATCTCAATCTTGCCTCTCTCCCCCTTTGTCAACAAGTGCTAAAAAGGGGAAAAAAAAAAGAGAGGCTAGGCATAGAAGTCACTCCTTCCTGCTCCAGTCACTCCCAGTGTCACTGTCATCATCATCTATTGGAGCTGCTGGCTGCTTCTCACTGGCAGTCCTCCTATGAGACTCCTCCTCATCACTAGACTGAACAACAACCCTACCATCCCTATGAGTAAAAGCGGTGTATCTGTGTGCCTGGGACTGTCCTCTCTCACGTCGGAGAATATTCATCCTTTCATGAAGTGTCTCCTGATCATGTGGAACCTCTGCATCTGACTCCTCCTCAGAAAGTCATCATAAGGTGGAAACACTGGCGGTGGATGAATCTCTCGAACCTCTAGTCCTAGCTGCCTCCTCATGTCATTGATATCCTTTCTTCCCTCATAAGCTGTCTCACAAGCATACTGGCACAAACAGAACATGTTCTTGAGCAAGTCCTTGAGCTTGCTCCCCCTGCTTCTCGGGCGAGAGGGTTGGCTGCTGCTGCGCCTCTGAGAGTGGGCTGCTGCTGCTGTAGCTGAGGTCCCAGCTGTTCCAACAAGAGCCCTCCAACCAATGTGCTGCCACTGAGTCAACTTATAGGACTTGTGCTCAACATCCTTTTTGAAAATGATGCCAGACACTCTTTCAATGATGTACATAATGTATGGAGCATAGGGTAAGTCATTTCTAGCATCATCTAGTGAAGTGCTCAATTCAAATTCAAAGGAACCTACTCACAGAGAATGCATCACTGCCTGGAGCCATCCTTGCTAGCAGATTCTTTGCATACTTTCTTATAGAAGTTGAGTCACCACCTTTAGGATTGATTGTCTCTCTGAGAAGGTTGTTCATTCCATAATAAAAAGATTTAAGACCAACTGTCATACCATCTGCCAAGTCTCTCCTCTCATATGCAAATGTAATATCTTTTGGTTTAAGCATTGGCTATGTATGAATAGGTCTGCATATCTGTCTTCACTGCCAAAACCCAAGAGTCGGGCAAAAGTGACGAAGTCCACCTTGTAGTGAACACCTTCTGTCATCCAATGAAAAGTGTCCTGCTCAATCTCATGGAAGAAAGTAGCATGAAATTGTCCAAGAATCTCTTTATTCCAGTCGTACTTGAACCCCATGAGATCTTTCATCCCATGTGCTGTCACGGTCTCAATCACTCTTCTAGAATCTGGAGTATCAAGACTCTCAATGTGATCCCAATCCACATACTTCATCTGCACAATGGTCTTTTTTC
>JADLZL010004532.1:0-18379 GCA_015844335.1 Chrysopogon serrulatus | reverse complement strand
GGTGAATCAATGGTTTTGTAGGTAAACACCGAAAAAGACACGCTTTTGAGCTACATCGCAACGTAGAATGCAAGATTGGATGCCTCGGTAATACAGGAACATTCCAGAAGGAGCGAGAAGACACGAGACCGAGCCAGGGGCCGGGGCGGCCAAAGCCCGGCCGGCCCCCCGGACGACCGGTGTTCAAGGGTGCCCCGGCTGCGCCCCTGTTCGCCTTATTCCACCGCCTTTGAGGAACGATCTCCACCATCCGCCAAGGTCGGCTTGATCCAAGGGCTCACGTTGATTCGGGCCAGGCTATAAAAGGAGAGGCACACCCCCCCCCATGGAGAGGAGAATCCAAGAAAAGAAGAAAAGAGCTTTAGCTAGAAACCCTAAGTAGGATTCTCGGAGGTGTCCCTTGAATGGATGACCTCTCGAGTTAGCATTCCAAGAGAGAGCTAGTTCTATACCTCTAGAAGCTAGTTCTTCAAAGGTAGAGAGATAGAGTTTAAAGAGAGTTTTGGAGGAGTATCGGCCTGTCGATGCTACCTCTACGGCTTGTATCTGAGACTATTTTGGAGTCAACTTCTGTGTTCAAGTAAGTAACATTGTTATCTTGTTTTACTTGTTTACGACTCTTTTGAGTACTTTAATCCTTGTAGCTCTTGGGTTAGAGTAGTATTCGTAGTGTAAGCGTGGTGTTTAGACTCCGTTACTCGTAGATGTACCCTATTGTCCGGATTTGGTGGTAGCTCGCGGAGGTGACTTATAGCTCCGTTGAATCTTACATATCCCACTATCCCGTCAAGTAGGCCTAGCAGAGAATAGTTGGTAGCCGAGTATAGCTTTGCCCTCGTGCTTTTCTATCCAACTCCCTAGTAAAACATCTTAATCATAATTTGCTTGAGCCTGAACTAGAAGCCTTAGTTGTCCCCTCTATATCCCTACCTTCTACAGCCTTGTTTGCTACTCAGGTGGTTAAGTGTAGTTTAGAAGACCCTCACACATCTTCCTTTGGGTTCGATATTAAAACTGGGTATACTTATCCGGTGAAGTGCTACAACGTATCCGCGCGCTTTTGGAATTATTCAAGAGGGCATTAACAGATACCAACAAGCATTTCGGGCGCCGTTGTCGGGAAGATGTCGCCGAGATCACTCTGAACTTATCTTAACCTGTATTATAATCTTATCTTTTATTTGTATACTATCACTCTTTACCTTTTCTATTTCTCTTTACCTTTTCTATCCTTCAATGGATCAACTTGATTCCACGCCTATCTATAAATATAACTTCATGAGCCTACACTTAGAACCAGAGCCGTCCTCAAAGCCTATCTTAGCCTCTGACTATAAGCTACGCCCATGTTTAATAGACATGGTCAGAAACCAATCTTTCTTAGGAGAAGACAATGCTAGCCCTTATTCTCACCTCAATGAATTCGAACAAACCTGTGCGTGTTTGCGCATTAAGGATATGTCCGATGAGACTATCCGATGGAAGCTTTTTCCTTTCTCTTTGACTGGAGAAGCTAGACATTGGTATGATCTCCACGTTGAGAGTGTTAAAGGTGACTGGAGAGTATTATGTGCTGAATTCTGCCTTCAATTCTATCCTATTTCTAAGGTAGTAGAGCTTCGCGTAGAAGTTCTATCCTTTAGACAAGAGAGGAGGGAGACCTTAATTGAAGCCTGGGAACGCTTTAATTGCCTAATTCATTCTGGACCTAGTCTATCCATACCAGACCCCGTTCTACTTCAACATTTCTATAAGGGTCTGAATAGAAAAACCACTAAATTCCTCAACCTTGCTTCTGGAGGATCATTCTTGCATATCACTCCTGATGTTGCGAGAAACGTCCTCACAAAAATCCGTGAAAATGAAGCACCTTTAAAGAAGCTAGTAGAGGAAGAAGATCTGATAGTTGATCAGGAATCCACACCTACCACATCCCAACCTACAACTATCAGCGAGCTTGAACCACAAGAGGAGGGAGAAATTCCACTTCTAGACTTCCAGACTTCCGAGTTTTGGAATTCTCTATGTCTTACCTATTTATGTTAAAGGGATAAGAGTTCATTTGAGCTTCTATGTCTTTGATATCATAGAGTTTGACGTATTGATTGGACAGCCTATAGAGAAACTTTTACAAGAAGGATAAGAAGGGAATTTGAATATTAGCCTTGGGAAGAACTTTAATTTGCCTATATCCATAACTCGTGTTCTCAACAGTGAGACTAAGTCACTTCCTGAGCCTGATCCTATGGAAGAAGTCTTAGAGACAACCCTTGAATCATCTTTCGAGCGCGATTTCGAGGATGGTCCCGAACCACTAGAAGAGGAAGAAGATAGTACGCTAGAACCTGACCTTCTAGATGAGTCTGAGGAGCCACCTAAGCCTCCCATAAAGCTCAAACCCTTGCCTTCTGGTCTTAAATATGCTTTCCTAAATAATGATCGAGAATCCCCTGTGATAATAAGTGATAAACTCTCTGAAGAGGAAACCTTTCGATTAATTACAGTTCTAGAAAAGCATAGATCTGCTTTTGGCTATTCACTCCAAGATCTTAAAGGAATCAGTCCTGTTCTTTGCACCCATCGCATCCCTATAGATCCTGAGATAACACCTTCTAGAGAACCACAATGTAGGTTGAACAATGAGATGAGAGAGGTTGTTAAAAAAGAGGTTTTAAAACTGTTGCATGCCGGGATCATATACCCTGTGCCATACAGTGAGTGGGTAAGCCCTGTGCAAGTTGTGCCTAAGAAGGGAGGCATGACAGTTGTTAGAAATGATAAGAACGAATTAATCCCATAAAGAACTGTCACAGGATGGCGGATGTGTATTGATTACCGAAAGCTAAACAAGGAACAAAGAAAGATCATTTCCACTTTCCTTCATTGATGAGATGTTGGAAAGATTGGCAAATCATTCTTTCTTCTGTTTTCTTGATGGGTATTCGGGATATCATCAAATACCGATCCATCCAGATGACCAAAGCAAAACCACTTTTACATGTCCATACGGAACTTATGCTTACCGTAGAATGTCTTTTGGACTATGTAATGCTCCAGCTTCATTTCAAAGATGCATGATGTCTATATTTTCTGATATGATTGAAGTGATAATGAAAGTTTTCATGGATGACTTTTCTGTATATAGAAAAACTTTTGATAAATGCCTTGAAAACTTAGATAAAGTTTTGCAAAAATGTGAGGAAAAACACTTAGTCCTTAATTGGGAAAAATGCCATTTCATGGTAAGAGAAGGAATAGTGCTTGGACATTTGGTGTCTGAGAGAGGGATAGAGGTAGACAAAGCTAAAATTGAAGTGATTGAACAACTACCTCCTCCCATTAATGTTAAGGGAATTCGAAACTTCCTAGGTCATGCAGGCTTTTATAGGCGATTCATACATAACTTTTCATACATTGCTAGACCTCTAACAAACCTGCTAGCTAAGGATGCTCCCTTTGAATTTGATGACGCGTGTTTGAAAGCTTTTGAAACTCTTAAGAAAGCGCTCATCTCTGCACCAATCATCCAACCCCCCGATTGGTCGCTACCTTTTGAATTGATGTGTGATGCAAGTGATTATGCTGTGGGGGCAGTTTTGGGACAAACTAAAGACAAGAAGCATCACGTAATTGCATATGCTAGCAAAACTTTGACATGACCTCAACTTAAATATGCAACTACTGAAAAAGAGCTTCTGGCTGTTGTTTTTGCTATAGACAAATTTAGATCTTACTTAGTAGGAGCAAAGGTAATTGTTTATACTGATCATGCTGCTCTTAAATACCTGCTCACTAAGAAAGATGCTAAACCCCGACTCATAAGATGGATTTTGCTACTCCAAGAGTTTGACTTAGAAATAAAAGATAAAAGAGGAGTAGAAAACCCGGTTGCCGATCACTTGTCTAGAATGCAGTTTAAGAATATGCAGGAACTCCCAATCAATGACTCTCTTCGAGACGACACGCTCTACGCCATCTCTAGGTCGGATCCCTGGTATGCAAATATTGTCAATTTTATGGTTGCAGGATATGTACCACCAGGGGCAGACAGGAGAAAGCTTATCTATGAGAGTCGTCTACATATATGGGATGATCCTTATCTCTTCCGAGTATGTGCTGATGGACTACTCCGAAGGTGTGTACCTACTGAGGAAGGACTACGGATTATTGAAAGATGTCACTCATCACCATATGGAGGTCATTATGGAGCGTTCCAAACCCATGCAAAGATCTGGTAAAGTGGATTCTTTTGGCCAACCATGTACGAAGACACCAAGAACTTCATCAGGAGATGTGTAGCATGTCAAAGACACGGTAATATCAATTCAAGAGATGCCATGCCACTCACCAACAATCTTCAAATCGAGCTCTTTGATATCTGGGGAATCGACTACATGGGACCATTTCCGAAATCAGGCAACTATGAGTACATCCTAGTGGCAGTTGATTATGTCTCAAAATGGGTAGAAGCACAGCCATGCAAAGCCGCCAATTCTACAAATTCCAAGAAGATGTTTCAAGAGACAATATTTCCAAGATTCGGTGTTCCAAGAATTGTGATTAGTGATAGAGGAACTCACTTCATTGACAAAGACTTTCGCAACTACTTAATGAAGCAAGGGATTCAACATCACGTAGCTACTCCTTACCATCCTCAAACAAGTGGCCAAGCAGAGACTTCCAATAAGCAAATCAAGAATATCCTACAGAAGACAGTTAATGAGATGGGAACCGCTTCGAAGGAGAAGCTACCAGACGCACTATGGGCATACCGAACTGCCTACAAGACACCTCTTGGCATGTCACCCTATCAGCTTGTCTACGGCAAGACCTGTCATTTGCCAATAGAGCTCGAGTTCAAAGCTCATTGGGAAATCAAGAGATGGAACATGGATCTTGAAGCTGCCGGAACAAGGAGAAAGATGCAACTCTCAGAACTAGATGAATGGCGAGAAAAAAGCTTATCATAACTCAAAGATCTATAAAGAGAGAACCAAAAGGTGGCATGATAAACGAATCAAGAAGAAGAGCTTTAACCCCGGAGATAAAGTGTTACTATTCAACTCTAGGGTAAGATTATTCGGACATGGAAAACTACGAAGCAAGTGGGAAGGACCATTCACGGTGGTAAATTCGTCATCACATGGAGCAGTGACACTTCAAAACAACGAAGGTACGTTATTCAAGGTAAATGGCCAACGCCTTAAAATTTTTCTAGAACCTTCTAGACCACCTGAGGAATTAGATGAAATTTATTTTTTAACTTTTCCCTAATTTATCAAAACATAAAACTCCGTCGTAAATTAGGCCGTGACGGGAGAAAATTAGGAGAGAGAACGGGCCAAGAATGAACCCCGAGGAAGAGCACCAGAATCCGGGCCAGGGTGGGACCGGCCGGTCCCACCCCAGACCGGTCGGTGTTGACAACTCTTAATGTTATCTCTAGTAACGGTGCTAAAAATGCTTGTGGGCATAGCATCGCTACTAGAACGCTAAGTTGTCATCCCCAGCAATAACACCAAGAGGTGTGGTATTAAATCATGCCACCATTTAGAATATAGAAATAGTATCCGTAAGCGCAAAGATCAAATACCATTGTAGTATTTTACCCAGAGTATTACCAGGTTGTCATTTATATTTTACCACTGGGAAACAATGGCTAAAGACATTGATAATTCACCATCTTGTATCTACTAACTAGTATACCAACTAGACCTAAGCAGGGGTAAGTGGTAAATGATAAGAGTTACGCACAATATCACACACAGAGGAGAATCCTATAATATATAGTTAGCTAACTTAAGAGGGCTAAGGGAGAGTTCAAGGTTCCTATGTACTTCTCTACTACTCGGGTTCTATTCTAGTTGACACTAGAATGTAACTAATGCACGGATAAGTATAGCACACACAATAGCACTTCGGGGCAGTAGTACCTTTCCAACTCTCGAATAGATGAGAAAGAAGTAGTTGGGGAAGGCTGCCAAAAGCCCTACGAAACACCAATCCCGACGTGGTGGAATACGAAGGCCACATAGAGCTGTCACCCCTATGGGCTACCACAACTAACCGTAAGAATTGGGCGCAACCTCAGGCAACCTATAGCCTAGACACCATGTCTACACTATCGATTACTACTCTAGCCACATATGATAACTAGAGCACCTAATACAGGCGGAGATCCTATGCTAACATGCAATAACTACACTAACCATACAAATAAGGTATAGAAGTAAATAGAGAAGATAAATATACTAAAGCATAAGTGTTGCAAAGATAAGATACAAAGATATACCAGACCTCCAAGGCTCCACGGCGAGATCCGAAACGAAGCCTCTCAACCCTAGCTCTCAAGTTACTAAACTATTACATTGAAGAGTCTAGCCCTAATCTCCCTGGTGTGTTGATCTCCATGAGAGTATGATCCTCAAAGGGACGCCTCTCGAATGGATCCCAACGAATAATGAATTAGGGTTTTAGGGGATGCCTCCCCGAGGGGGGTCCTGCCCTCCTTTTATAGCCCTGGGCGATAATCGTGAGCCATCGGATCAAACCGACATTGGCGGACGGCTGAGATTGAAACCCTAAGGCGGTGGAGCAACCTCAGGCAAAGCGGGCCGCGAACGGGCCGGGGGCCCGCACCGGCCGGTCCGGCCTCGGTGGCCTCCGGGCCCCGGCTCGGCGTGGTGCCTTCTTGTCCCTTCTAGAGTGTTCCTATGTTGCCGCGGTGTCCATTTTCCCATTCTTTGTTCCGATAAGCTCCTAGGTTTGCGTCTTTTCTAGTTTACTCCTGCTGAAACAGTGAAACACCAAAACTCGTGGAATTCGGTCAGTGTAAACCCTATATCTACTTTGGTGATCAGAATTGCGTCCTTTTCATGGCTAGTTGATGGTTGGTTTCGAACAATAACGACCGTCAATAGTCGGTCTGCCTTGGCGCCGCCTCGCGGTCCGCCGCCTCTCGATGCGAAGCTTGTTTCGTTAGGGTTCCGAATATTCGGATTTAATCCGAATCCGCCGCCGCCTTATCACGATAGATGCTCGGGATAGATTAGGATGGAATGCCCCCTACCCCAAGGTACCAGGACTATATAAACAAACCCTTGGGGTCATTCTCCTCTCATCCCAAGAGCTCTCCTCTCTTAGCCCCTAACAAGGAAGCTCTCTGTCTCTCCATCCTTCCACCAAATGGCAAATCCAAGCCTTCCCTACACCGTCGAAGAGCCGGAGGAAGTCCTCCCCCCCGGGCGATCATCCCGCCGGGCACCGGGCAAGGGTGCCCTCGAAGGCGATCGTCCCGGCACCATCGAAGGAGGTCGTCCGAGCTCGACCTCAAGGAGCTCCAATGGAGGAGGCACGCTACGCCCAAGCCATCAGGAGGCCAACCATCGCGCCTCCAGCTCGTCGGCCACTCCTTAGAGATAAGCCTCGACCACTTGGTCATTCTAGCATCTCTCCCCCAGGGCACCAAGTTACTACCTCCAAGAGAGGGGGAGAGGCTGTTAGGAGTCACCACCAAGTTTGGAATGGTGACTGGTGCTAAGTACACCACGGAGAAAGAGCGTGTGACTCTGGATGGTGTGCGAGTGGACCCCAGCAATATCAAGTTCAATCCACCGCCAAGAGCCGATCCGGAGCCCCCAAAGAAGAAGCCAAGAACTGCACCAGCCCCGCGACAACCTCGACTGAACCTAGCCACGCTAGAGACTAGGATAGACCTTCAGGGCCGGACGCTGTCTGAGGCACTCAAGGCCCTGAACACGGCCATGCAGCGCATAGGGAATCTAAAAGTGAATTATGAAAAGATGCGCATTAAGAACAAGTGTGGCGTAACCTTCTAAATTATATGGCCCACAAGCACCGACATTTTCCTTAAGACCTCTCATCGGCCGTTGAGCACCACATAACCTAGAATGTTACGTCGGGTGAATCCCCGATAAACCACAATTCCTCCAGGATCGATACTTACGAGAGATATCACAAGATTACAACAGTTTTTATATAAAAATACCGAGTAGCGGAAGACTTACAATAACTTAATTTACAAACTTTTTGTCAAACTTAAACAAACCGTAGTAGCATTATTACAAAACAAATGGAAGTATCATTACTTAACCTTATTACAATCACACAACAAAAGTGCCCCCCCCCACGGGCCACACAACTTATTCCTCGGCAGACTCTTCCTCGATCACCGTCATGCAACAAGGGCCCTAGCACTCTTGTCCATGCGGTTCACCTGCAACAGGGGTTGAACAAACCCTGAGTACAAAAAGTACTCCGCAAGACTTACCCGACCAAAAATTGGGGAGAAGACTCAGAAATGCTGGCTAATAGGAATTAAGGTGAGGCTTTAGCAAGATCAAATGACACCTTTGCAAAAAGAGACTAAGCCAATCCTTACTTTACTACATCAATCACTTGTCAACCATGTTTCGGATTCAAAACTTTCCATTCTCACACTTTCATCATTACTACGATGCCGGGACTCGGATCACGGCTCCCATATCGTGGAGCACACGACGATTCGAATCGCTTTATATACCCAGCTGGGGCTTCCTAGCCACACGATGTATGCAGGACCGAACATCTTGCATACATCAACTCACACTTGCATTTCTCCAGACCAGAACGGGTCCTAGCCACGAGAGTACAGTACACCATCTTCCTACGCCGTCAGTCACAACCGTCGACGGGTGCACTCGTAGTATGGGTACACGCTACTTCCCGTTCCGGTGTCCGTTCTCGTATGGATCATACAAGGGAGCTTACCGCCATTAGCATGCGACTAGTACTATCCAATAACCTCATGATCCCAGCGCCAAACAACGGACGGTCCTTAACCGACACAAGTGGACGACACTACACCAGGGCACTAGCCCTTCCTGATGCAAGTCACTCCACCGACGTCTCGAGTTACTCATCATCATGTTCTTGTTGTATACCATTGACCCCGTCGGAACAAGGGTAAACAACAAGCAACATCAGGTTTTCATAAATTCCCTTCAGGGATTATTGTTGTCACACTTTTTTTTGAAAACAATTTATAAAACCCTGAACTAGTAGCAAGGCTAAGCGTAACTAAGCATTTCGAAATCAAAAAAGGTATACAGGGTAATGTATCAAGGTACGGTAAATGCATCAAAGTAGGATAGCATACAACTCCTACACCTAGTGCATTATATCATCACATGAAATCATAAAAACTTTTCGAAATACAAGGGCAGGTTTAAATGCATCCGGGGCTTGCCTTGGGGCTCGATGAAGTTAGGTGCGGTGATGACACCGCCGAGATCGGGACCAATCTCGTCACGCCGAACACCTTCTTCGGGGACGCACGGCTACACGATTGAGATGCATGATTACAATGCAGTAATAAAAGAACATGCGATGACGATGCAACGATGGTTAACCTATCTTGAGTACAACTTTCCTTCACGGTATAGTTGCACTAAGAAGGTATAGTTAGCGTCGACGACGACGGGTTAGCGAGACGCAATCAACATGAAATGCCAAAGGTCATTAGGGTTAATGACCTAGGGTCATCACTCAATCCCAAAATCAAGCAACCCTAATAGTGATTAGAGATGATTACTAATTTATTAACCATTTTACAGTCGTTGAAAGCCACTAATTAACTTGCTAATTGGAGATTGATTAAACCCTAGTTAATTAAAGAATTAACCAATTAAACATTGATTAATTAAGGCATTAATTAAGTGTAATACTAAACTTAATCAAAACAGGATCAAACTTCATAATTAGGATCATCATCACCTAATTAGCACACAAAACAAATTTCATAATTTTTGGACTTATATTTTAATTATTAAAAATCATGGAATTTGCATTTATTAATTAAGAGGAGCAATTTTCATTGCAAGGAAAAGTTAATGAAAAACAGGGTTAGTATTTTTCCTGGACAGAGCACATTACAAGAAACACATACATATTTTTTGTTGCATTTTTATTTGCCCAAAATAAATTAACACAAAAAGATGAAATCTATGCTTGGAAAATCAATTTGAAAAAAGGAAAAACATTTTTCCCTTCGGTTGGGCTACTTGTGCGGCCCCACACAGTGCCGGCCCCGGCCCAGCTCACCCGCTAGCGCAGACGCCCCTCCTCCCTCTCCCCCCTCTCGCCGACAGGAGGCCCCCACCTGCCGGGCGCCTCCCTCTTCTTCTTCCTCCCTCTTCTTTTCTCACCGGCCGACGGGGGCGACGGCGCGGGGCGGCGGCCACGGCTACCGGTGGCCCCTCCGACGACGCGACCGGCTACACCAACACATTCCTCTAATCACCGCGGTCTCAACGAGCTATGATACGACTCACGGCGCTTCCCGAGCATGCATCGCGGCGGTCGCGGCGGCTTCCGGAGGCGCACGGTGCACGGCGGAAAGCCAACCAGAGCACCTCCGACGACGCCAAGCACACTAACCAACTCAGAACCTTGACGAAACTCGAAGCGGCGTGAAAATGACTCGGAGCCGGGCTGCAGGGTGAGGAACGGTGATGGCTTACAATGGCGGCGGTTCACCGGAGCGTAAGAGGAGACGACGGCGCGCAGCGCCGACTCCGGCGGCGAAAAACAAACGAGAAAAGGCTCGGGCGGATGCGCAACAACTAGGCGGAGCGGTGTGCAAAGGTGTAGGCGTGATCGTGGGAGCGGGGAAAGGCGAATTTTTCCTAAGTGACCGAGGTGTGTCGACGGCGTCCGTGGAAGAAGAAAACTTGGCGACGGGCGGCGACCACGGCCTTTATAGGGCAAGGGTGGATCGTGGAGGTGGCATGCAGTTTCGCGACGGGGTCCAGGTGGTTGGGCGCGCACGGCTCAGGAAGTCGCCGAAACGGCCCATGCCGAGCACTGTAGCCCCCCTGTTCAAAACACTGTAGCAGGACACCTCCCCTTCTTCATTTTCAAAATTATTTTCAAAAATTGTACTGTACACAAAAATCTCCCAAAATATCAAGTGTGCAACTTTTCATGCTCTACAACTTTGATTTAACAAGTTTGGCCAGATTCCAATTGGTTTTTGAATTTGAAACTCAAATTTGAAAAGAGGACAAAACCCTAACCTTTGGGATTTCAAAATTACTTTCAAGTTTTGAGTAAAAGATGAAAATCTACAAAAATAAAAGTTGTTCCATTTTTCAAGATCTACAACTTTCATTTAGAAAGTTTTTCATGAAAACAAATAATTTTTCAATTAGAGTTTAAAACTCAAAAAGGGGCACTTTCCAATTTGGAAAACTTTTGAAATTAGTTTAAATTTCATTCAAAAACTTGAAAAACTTTATATACCAAAATTGTAGGGCTCAAAGAGATGCACAAACTGTATTTTTGGAGTTTTCCAAAATTTTGAATATTTTGGGGTGAAATGGTAAAAGGGGCAAAAACACTTTGAAAATCTCCCTTTTTGAAAGGTTTTTCAAATTGAATCTTTGGGCAATTAATTAATGATGATGTGGCACTTTTCAAACTCAACAAATAGTACACTTTCAAAGTACAAAGTTCATACTTTGAAATAGTGCTATTGGTTAGCAACTTTTATTTATAAAATTAATTATGGTTAGCTCACCAAAATTGAAAGTGAAATTCCAATTCCAACACTTAGCCACTTGAGCTAGGGTTTGGAATTTGAATTCCAAATTCAAATTTGATTCTTTCTTTTGCACCATTTGCTTGAGAAAACTTGTTTGATGTGTGAGTCAGGGTTAGGCAAACACTTGCAAACACCGGGGTTGATTTTAATTGATTGCTTTTATTGAGAAAAGTAAACATGTGAGTGAAATGTAAATTGTAAACACATACACATGTGATATAAAAGAGCGCAAACAAAACCCTAGAATTGTAAACTCATTTCAAATGTTTGAATTAGGGTTCTCTAATGATGAATGCTTATGCAATGATGATGATGACATGGCAGGTTTTGGTTAACGTAACACCGGGGGTGTTACATTATATTCCCCTTAAAAGGAATCTCGTCCCGAGATTCAAAGCTTAGGACTAAGTAATGGAAAAGGAAATGTGTCAAGCAAACACATCTTACATGGTTTCATAAGGGAGGTAGAAGGGTTCATATTACAAGTCTCATGTTTTTGGAAAGTCACAATTCTTAGAAGCGAATCGTGGCTTAGGAGAAGAAAGGAAGAAACTCCGGGAAAGGCTCATTCAAGAATTCCTCAGGGAAAACATCTGGAAACTCTCAGACCACAGGTATATCCTCAACTTCTTATACTGAGGTTACATTGGCTGTCTCAACTGCTCTCTTGGGAATTGGAAATTGGATAAGAAGTGGGGACTGGTTGTCGGGTGACAACAGCTTAATGGTTCTATTCAGGGCATCTATCACAGCGCCAT
Organism: Chrysopogon serrulatus; assembly: GCA_015844335.1. NCBI lineage: Eukaryota > Viridiplantae > Streptophyta > Magnoliopsida > Poales > Poaceae > Chrysopogon > Chrysopogon serrulatus. The sequence goes on along the minus strand of JADLZL010004532.1, from coordinate 6,019 downwards.
AATGACGTAACCAATTCATCCCAAGGATCACATCTATATTCTGTTCCTTCAATACTATCAGATCTGTGGGATAGAGATACCCACCAAGAGAAATGGAAACTTAATACACCATTTCCCGTGTGCATATACGTCCTCCCGGCGAGTGCACCAGAAATTCATCTTTGATTTCTTTTATGGGGATTTCATGCTTTTCAACGAAAGTACGGTTGATGAATGTATGTGATGCACCAGAATCAAAGAATATAAGTGCAGGATGGCTGGCGACAGGGAACATACCCATTAGAACGGGTTCTCCTGCAAGAACATCCCCAGTTTGGACATGATATACACGCCCAATCTTCTTCCCGGCATTCACCTTCGGGACATGCTGCTGTTTACCCCTGCCTTGGTTCTGATACTGCTGGCTACCAGATCCTTATTGGAAGTTGGGATCACTCTTCTTTGGATAAGGACAATATTGAATGAAGTGTCCGGACTCTCCACAGTTAAAACAGGGACCTCTACCAGTGGGCGAAGCCTGGGGAGCTGGTGGAGTAGGAGTTCGAATACCCTGGGTATTCGGCTGTTGTGGATAGGTTGTAGCAGTAGGGTGAGTGTCCACCTGTTGCCTGTGGGCTTGCTGTTGCTGTGGGTAGAGATAGGGTTCGTGACTTTGTTGGTGCTGTGGATAGCGGGATTGCTGGTGGGTATGTTGAGTAGGGTGGAATATAACCTTCTGACGTTTCTGGATTCTGCCAGATGGGTTAGAGGAAGCATGCCGCTCTTCACTCTTCTGTTTAAGCATAGATCTTTCATAGGATATCGCAATATCCACGGCTTCATAAAAAGTGGCACTTGGATTGGCAGTAAGGTGGGTTGCAATGTCACCCCTCAAACCCCTAGCAAAACATTTCTTTTTCTTGCCATCAGTATCCACATGCTCAGGTGCATATTGTGACAGGTGACTAAACAGGTTTACATATTGCACCACTGATCGACTGCCTTGCTTTACTGCTAGAAATTCTTCTAGCTTGGCTTGCATCACTCCGTCAGGAATGAAATGCTGACGGAATGCATCCTGGAAAGCTGCCCAAGTAACCTGCTATCCGGCGGGTTGACGTGCTAGAAAGTTTGCCCACCATGCAGGGGCAGGGCCTCTCAACTGTTGAGCGGCAAACTTGGGTTTCAACAGGTCTGGACAACCTTCTAGCAGTTCAAACTTTTGATTTATGATACGGAGCCAATCATTGGCCTCTAAGGGTTCCTCAGCCGTAGTGAATACTGGCGGACGGGTTTCTGTAAAGTCCGCATATGTGATCTCGTCGTGATTACGACGGCCACGATTCTCATAGGGTGCATCACGGTTTTGCTGACTTATTTCCCGTAACATACGGGCATTCTCAGTGGTGGCATGGACTAAAGCTGCCACAGCTTCAGCCAAGGATGGTGGTGCTAGTGGTGGCTACGGGGCCTCACCCCTTTCTTGTGGTGAACCAGCGTGAGAATGATCAGACATCTGTTATTGACAAGATCATATTTATACACAAGCATTAACACAAGCTAGCCACATGCCATTCTGTAGGAAGAATATATAGGACCTATAAGATTGAGATTCCTAGGGCTAGCAAGAATAGGATTGATTTTACTTAGCCCAACCACTTTTTAACGGGGAAACAAGTTTAAACATGTGAATTAAACATGATGCGTGATCGAACCTACGGATCAAGCGAAAGACTTTTTGAATTTAACATAAGCATTCTTTTAATAATATAGGGCAAAAAGAAAACAACATGATACTCCGCTTAAGACTCTTTTAAATAGCACCTAGTAAGGCTACTAGAAAGGATTAAGATGGAGCAGAAACAATTTGGACCAAACTCCATGTAACTTTTGGATCCCAAAACATTTTGAAGCTTTTAAAAAGTAATACTGTGAGTATCTTTGTAAATACCGCCTCGATACCCTTTCGTGGCGTAACCTTCTAAATTATATGGTCCACAAGCACCGACATTGTCCTTAAGACCTCTCGTCACCGTGCTTGAGCACCACATAACCTAGAATGTTACGTCGGTGAATCCCGATAAACCACAATTCCTCCGGGATCGATACTTACGAGAGATATCACAAAGATTACAACAGTTTTCATACAAAATACCGAGTAGCGGAAGACTTACAATAACTTAATTTACAAACTTTTTGTTAAACTTAAACAAACCGAGTAGCATTATTACAAAAACAAATGGAAGTATCATTACTTAACCTTATTACAATCACACAACAAAAGTGCCCTGCCCACGGGCCACACAACTTATTCCTCGGCAGACTCTTTCTCGATCACCGTCATGCAACAAGGGCCGTAGCACTCTTGTCCATGCGGTTCACCTGCAACAGGGGTTGAACAAACCCCGAGTACAAAAAAGTACTCCGCAAGACTTACCCGACCAAAAATTGGGGAGAAGACTCGAAAATGCTTTGGCTAATAGGAATTAAGGTGAGGCTTTAGCAAGATCAAATGACACCTTTGCAAAAAGAGACTAAGCCAATCCTTACTTTACTACATCAATCACTTGTCAACCATGTTTCGGATTCAAAACTTTCCATTCTCACACTTTCATCATTACTACGATGCCGGGACTCGGATCACGGCTCCCATATCGTGGAGCACACGACGATTCGAATCGCTTTATATACCCAAATTGGGGCTTCCTAGCCACACGATGTATGCAGGACCTAACATCTTGCATACATCAACTCACACTTGCATTTCTCCGCACCCGAACGGGTCCTAGCCACGAGAGTACAAGACACCATCTTCCTACGCCGTCGGTCCACAACCGTCGACGGGTGCACTCGTAGTATGGGTACACGCTACTTCCGTTCCGGTGTCCGTTCTCGTATGGATCATACAAGGGAGCTTACCGCCATTAGCATGCGACTAGTACTATCCAATAACCTCATGATCCCAGCCAAACAACGGACGGTCCTTAACCGACACAAGTGGGCGACACTACACCGGGGCACTAGCCCTTCCCGATGCAAGTCACTCCACCGACGTCTCGAAGTTACTCATCATCATGTTCTTGTTGTATACCATTGACCCCGTCGGAACAAGGGTAAACAACAAGCAACATCGTTTTTCATAAATTCCCTTCGGGGATTATTGTTGTCACACTTTTTTTTTTTGAAAACAATTTATAAAACCCCTGAACTAGTAGCAAGGCTAAGCGTAACTAAGCATTTCAAAATCAAAAAAGGTATACGGGGTAATGTATCAAGGTACGGTAAATGCATCAAAGTAGGATAGCATACAACTCCTACACCTAGTGCATTATATCATCACATGAAATCATAAAAACTTTTCGAAATACAAGGGCAGGTTTAAATGCATCCGGGGCTTGTCTTGGGGCTCGATGAAGTTAGGTGCAGTGATGACACTGCCGAGATCAGGACCAATCTCGTCACGCCGAACACCTTCTTCAGACGGCACGGCTACACGATTGAGATGCATGATTACAATGCAGTAATAAAAGAACATGCGATGACGATGCAACGATGGTTAACCTATCTTGAGTACAACTTTCCTTCACGGTATAGTTGCACTAAGAAGGTATAGTTAGCGTCGACGACGACGGGTTAGCGAGACGCAATCAACATGAAATGCCAAAGGTCATTAGGGTTAATGACCTAGGGTCATCACTCAATCCCAAAATCAAGCAACCCTAATAGTGATTAGAGATGATTACTAATTTATTAACCATTTTTACAGTCGTTGAAAGCCACTAATTAACTTGCTAATTGGAGATTGATTAAACCCTAGTTAATTAAAGAATTAACTAATTAAACATTGATTAATTAAGGCATTAATTAAGTGTAATACTAAACTTAATCAAAACAGGATCAAACTTCATAATTAGGATCATCATCACCTAATTAGCACACAAAACAAATTTCATAATTTTTGGACTTATATTTTAATTATTAAAAATCATGGAATTTGCATTTATTAATTAAGAGGAGCAATTTTCATTGCAAGGAAAAGTTAATGAAAAACAGGGTTAGTATTTTTCCTGGACAGAGCACATTACAAGGAACACATACATATTTTTGTTGCATTTTTATTTGCCCAAAATAAATTAACACAAAAAAGATGAAATCTATGCTTGGAAAATCAATTTGAAAAAAGGAAAAACATTTTTCCCTTCGGTTGGGCTCTTGTGCGGCCCACAGTGCCGGCCGGCCCGGCCCAGCTCACCAGCCAGACGCAGCGCGCTGCTCCTCCCCTCTCCCCTCTCGCTGACAGAGGCCCCCACCGCCGGCGCCTCCTCTTCTTCTTCCCTCTTCTTTTCTCACCGGCCGACGGGGGACGACGGCGCGGGCGGCGGCGGCCACCCGCCACAGGTGGCCCCTCCGACGCGACCGGCTACACCAACACATTCCTCTAATCACCGCGGTCTCAACGAGCTATGATACGACGACGGCGCTTCCCCGGAGCATGCACTGCGGCGGTCGCGACGGCTTCGGAGCGCCGCGGTGCACGGCGGCCGAGCCAACCAGAGCACCTCCGACGACGCCAAGCACACTAACCAACTCAGGAACCTTGGACGAACTCGAAGCGACGTGAAAATGACTCGGAGCCGGGCTGCAGGGTGAGGAACGGTGATGGCTTACAAGGGCGGCGGTTCACCGGAGCGAGAAGGAGGAGACGACGGCGCGGCGCCACTCCGCGACTCGCGAAAAACAAACGAGAAAAAGCTCGGCGGATGCGCAACAACTAGGCGGAGCGGTGTGCAAAGGTGTAGGCGTGATCGTGGAGCAGGGAAGGCGAATTTTTCCGGTGACCGAGGTGTGTCGACGGCGGCCGTGGAAGAAGAAAACTTGGCGACGGCGGCGACCACGGCCTTTTATAGGGCAAGGGTGGATCGTGGAGGTGGCATGCAGTTTCGCGACGGGGTCCAGGTGGTTGGGCGCGCAAGACGGCTCGGAAGTCGCCGAACGGCGACGGCGGCCGGCAAGCCCATGCCGAGCACCGTAGCCCCCCTGCTCAAAACACTCTAGAAAGGACACCTCCCCTTCTTCATTTTCAAAATTATTTTCAAAAATTGTACTGTACACAAAAATCTCCCAAAATATCAAGTGTGCAACTTTTCATGCTCTACAACTTTGATTTAACAAGTTTGGCCAGATTCCAATTGGTTTTTGAATTTGAAACTCAAATTTGAAAAGAGGACAAAACCCTAACCTTTGGGATTTCAAAATTACTTTCAAGTTTTGAGTAAAAGATGAAAATCTCCAAAAATAAAAGTTGTTCCATTTTTCAAGATCTACAACTTTCATTTAGAAAGTTTTTCATGAAAACAAATAATTTTTTCAAGTAGAGTTTAAAACTCAAAAAGGGGCACTTTCCAATTTGGAAAACTTTTGAAATTAGTTTAAATTTCATTCAAAAAACTTGAAAAACTTTATATACCAAAATTGTAGGGCTCAAAGAGATGCACAAACTGTATTTTTGGAGTTTTCCAAAATTTTGAATATTTTGGGGTGAAATGGTAAAGGGGCAAAAACACTTTGAAAATCTCCCTTTTTTGAAGGGTTTTTCAAATTGAATCTTTGGGCAATTAATTAATGATGATGTGGCACTTTTCAAACTCAACCAACAGTACACTTTCAAAGTACAAAGTTCATACTTTGAAATAGTGCTATTGGTTAGCAACTTTATTTATAAAATTAATTATGGTTAGCTCACCAAAATTGAAAGTGAAATTCAATTCCAACACTTAGCCACTTGAGCTAGGGTTTGGAATTTGAATTCAAATTCAAATTTGATTCTTTCTTTTGCACCATTTGCTTGAGAAAACTTGTTTGATGTGTGAGTCAGGGTTAGACAAACACTTGCAAACACCAGGGGTTGATTTTAATTGATTGCTTTTATTGAGAAAAGTAAACATGTGAGTGAAATGTAAATTATAAACACATACACATGTGATATAAAAAGAGCGCAAACAAAACCCTAGAATTGTAAACTCATTTCAAATGTTTGAAT